>PVKA01017890.1:0-44901 GCA_004027165.1 Ctenomys sociabilis | reverse complement strand
AAAAAAAAAAAAAAGAAGTTTTAATATATCTGGGAATTTAAAGCTCAGAGAAAGTTTTCAGGTACACAACTGCAGAGGCACAGAATTTATCGTTTATGTCCTGTGGGGATGTAAGTGTCATAGTCATATAATTATCACAGATGACATTGTCAACTATGTTTATATCTGTGTCTGGCCTCCTTCCTCTCTCATGCACAGGCCAACATGTCTTTGCCTGTAGAGGAAGAGGGACAGATGATTTTTCTCAGTCAGAGTAGCAGAGTATGCCACAATAGCAGGAAAAATAGGTTCTTGGAAACTGCTCTTGTGTGAAGTTGGACTGTGCTGGATTAGAGACTGATTTTCACCAAAACCACACAGACTAGAAGAGCAATCCTTGAGTCCTGGGAAAACTGTGGACAAGGGCAATCGCGCCAGGACCCTGTGATGAAACGTGGCGACGGCTGATGTGTTCCCATGTAAACTTCAGAGTCTATGTTTGCTGCAGCTGGATGAAAGCAAGAATGAAGGTTGTTCATCACGACTAGTGAGACGTTAATTTGGAAATCAGTTTGTTTCACAGGTTATCAGAAAATAGTTATGTAGAAACTTTAATGGGTTTTTTTCTAAATTTTGGATGATTTTCTAAACTTTCATGCACTGATTTCTAAAGTTTCTGTTGATTAGTAAGATGGAATTAACAGAACTTTCCTATTTCTTGAAAAACTTACCTGCTTGTTACTAAAATAAAATTTTCTTTCCAGTGTGATTGTGATATCTAGGTTAAATGAGAAATTACTTCTCAGTATGGAGGTAGTAGGAGTCTGTTGATATCATTCAATTTCTATTCCCATGATTTAAAAAGTTGCTTCCAAAGTAGCTACTTATTTTTACAGTGAAGGATTATACAAAAAATTATATTAACCATTTTTATTGTAGATACCATGAAATATTACTTTATTTAAAGTACCCTTAAAATGTTATTTCACTTCAATTGTTTGATAGACCTGATGCTATGAATTTCACTTTAATTTTCTATAGCTGTTTGCCTTTTAAAATATTTAGCAGATAATATAATATGTAGATTGTGCATTTTTTCTTAAAACAATAAATAGAGAATCATATCCTTATTTAGAAGCATTAAGTTAATTCTTTTCTATTTAACAATCCATAGAGGTGAATCAGTCATAGGTTGCATGCTTTTAGTAGACAGTGTTTAAAATATGATATGCATATATTTATTCTCTTTCATATTCATCCATATTCAGTAAAGATACTGTAGCTGAAGAAAATACCAATTATATCTGTATTTCATAAATTCATAAGAAACTTTACACCTAATATTTTTATGTAATATTTTACATTCAAATGTCAACAGAAATTAAGTGCATAAAACACAATGAGATTAATGTAAAAGGAGAGATACATTGGAGATTAATTTATTAACTTAGTGTGATTTATTATTTGTGGGAAGATGATTCTCTGTTTATTTGAGCAATATTGTCACAGTTACCTTTGTTATCTAAGGAGACATTATTGAAGAGAAACAAAATATTGCTGAATGTTTTTGTTTGAGAACCAAAGTTTTCATAAACAGAAGCATCCGTGAACTGAGGTGCATGTATGCATATAATTTTAAAAAATGAAGGAGATGGGAAAATGTGTCAGAACAGTAAAACAGCAACAAGACCTATTTGGATTGAAGCTAGACTACCAATTCATATGTCAATCACTAAGCAACTTGGGATTAAATTTTCCTGGATTGTAAGAAAAGCATATAGGAGTGCCTATGTCTGTTGAATGTGGACAGGAAGCAAGTTGTGTTCTATATTAGCAGTGATCTACATATTCTAATTAGGTACAAAAACACATGAAACTAGGGAATATATATATCAAAGAAATTGCCAAAGGAAAATGTCACATTTAAAGAGAGAATTTTGGATATAATACTATATCAACTAACATCAACCATTCATGTAATCCCAGAGCGGACTCTGTTCAAGAATTTGAATCTTGAACTCAACAAAGAGAGAGAGACAGAATGGCATACAAGAATGTGTATATTTTAATAATCTTCCTTGTTCAGATTTTCATTGGAATGCTGGGGAACCTCTCTTTCTTAGGTAAGTATTTATTTCTTTTCTTCCATGGATGTAAGACAAGATCTATAGATTTGATTATTATGCATCTGATAATGGCGAACTTCTTGGTTATTCTGTCTAGAGGGATCCCAGAGACAATGGCAGCTTATGGGTTGCAAGGCTTCCTCAGTGATTTTGGATGCAAACTTGTTTTCAATCTTAGCAGGGTGGGCAGGGGTGTAGCCTTTGGAAGCACCTGCCTGCTGAGTGTCTTCCAGGCCATCACCATCAGCCCCAGCAACTCCAGGTGGTCAAAACTGAAAGTGAAATTGCCCAAGTATGTAAGCACATTCTCTGTCCTCTGCTGGGTCCTGCACTTGGTGCTGAATATTAGTTTCTCTTGGACTTTGATGAGCAAACTGAGCACCAGAAATATCACAGGAAAATTAAACTTTGCTTACTGTTCAGATCCACGTACCACAAGAGGAGTATACACAGTACACACAGTGCTTTCCATCATCACTGATATTTTTTGCATATGGCTCATGCTTTTATCTTGTGGCTCTATGGTTTTCATCTTGTTCATGCACAAGCGGCGGGTTCAACACATGCATAGGACCAGCAATTCCTTCAGGTCTTCTCCTGAGAGCAGAGCCACCCGCAGCATCCTTGTCCTGGTGAGCGTCTTTGTATTTTTCTATTTCATTTCCTGTATAATGCACATATATGTGACATTTTTTAGTCATCGAAGAATTATACTGTTCTCTCTTGAGACTTTCCTAAATGCATGTTTCTCAACTGTGTGTCCCTTTGTATTCATGATATCTGGACATTACACATCTGGAATCTGCTGTATCTGGTCCAAAAGAAACAGTCATCTAACCTCAAAAGTAATACACCTGTGCTGCCTAGTTTCCCTTCTGTTGAATTGTGGATGAGATCAACATTAACTAAATGTCCCCTAAATTGCAGAAGGTATCATCTTATCTCTTTACTTCTTTAAATCTTGTGTTCTTGGGTTGGATAAAAGGAATCCCTATCCATCCCTGCCTCATATGTTCTTCAGATATTCTCATCTAGAAACTACGTGCACATTTCTTCATAGTAGAGAGACCATTGCCTCTTTTTTCTATGATCATTATCCCGAGAAATGTGACCCTTTCCTTCAATCTTCTCTGTCTTGGAGCCTCAGCAGTGACTGTAAAATACTGCTAGGTATGGATCATGGTGGTATTTGGATCACAATATTTAACTGCCAAATTTGGTAATGTGAATATACATGAGTTAAAATTTTGTGGAGCTTGCTTTTTAAACTTTGAAAGTCTCAATTCCAGGAAATGGTGTCAGCTACACTGGCTATCAAGACTCTTGCTTCTAATTTGGTGGATTTAAGGCCTGTTGCCCAGTGTGTTACTGGGTGCCTATTGTTGTCTTTGTTTCTTCCAATTACAAAACTCAGACTCCGATCAAAAACGTTTGGAGACATTGATAGAGACACTGACCAGGATCCCACAACTGTTGTCTCTACTTTAACTGCCTGGGAAGACTCATCACCTCTGGGCAGATATTTTTCAAAGATATCCTGTGTTTACTACAACAATGTTGCGAGAGTAAGGAGGAAGGATACAAAGGGCACAAAACGATACATCGCTAGGACAAATGGATCATTGGATGGGCAGGTACCAAGGAAGTGCAAGAAACAGACATATCACCCCTGGAGTCTGAACACATTTCTCTGGACAGTGCTGTACAGAATCTCTCCCTTTCACCCAAGTTTACATTTCCAATTTTGATTGGAAAAATCATCTCCTGTCCATTTCAAATTAGTTTTTTTTTAACTTACCAAGATCTAGATTTGTTTTCCTTTACTTATTGTCTCTGTAATTTAATAAAAATAACTATTCATCCTAGTATACACTATTATACACATAACTATGAAACATTTCATTAAGGAATGTATGTATATTCCATATTGGTAAAAACAGTTTCCATTTCTGTCTAATCATTCATGCTTTTATCTCATATAATTGTATTTTTGTAAAATGTATATATTACTTGGAGTAAAATGTAGTATTATATTTTGTAAATATGGTTAATATATACTTTCATACTATTGATGAATACTGAATAAAATACTCAATTTCAAACAATTGGCCCAGATGATTATATTTATTTATTTATTTATTTTTGTTTTATTGAACTACAGTTTTAAGATACCTTGACAAAATGGATTTGACAAATTAATACATTGCAAACAGTTTTCATAATGTTTGGGTATCACAGAAGGTGAATACATGATATTATACTAACAGACATTATTATAGCAGATGTCTCTTATCAGTAAAGAAAGAGAATGTAGCTGTTTTCGTATTTTATTGTTTATGCCTGAATTACATCAAAGATTCAATAATTAATTAATGCTTTCTACCTTGTCATTTTTCTAGTGGTTGTCCATAGTACTAGAAGCTGACATAATATCCTGTCCTACCACCATTACTGCAAATCTTGCTTCTCATAGGATTATGTAGAAGCACAGCATTATCTATCCCAACTGTACTTTCTATACACACACATCATGATTCTTCCTTTCTATACCCCTTCCTTTGTCTACACCTGTCAGAGATGGGCACTCCATTGTCATTCAACTAACTTAAGTGCTTGAACTCAACAACACAATCCAACACAGCCCAGCATTCCACAACAAAAGTGAGGTATCCAAAGAACTTGTTGACAATAGCCATTTACAGCTCAGCTTAATATTATGGCCCCGTGATGTGTACTTCATTTTTATACTTTTCTGCTAGATGGTTAAGACCTAGATAGAGCAAGACTTATATACAAAAACATGTACTTTATGTTTCTTATGAGATCAGTGAAGTGCCCTCAGGGTTTATCTTGTAGTCCTGCACCTTATTTTGTAGATCCTTTGTCTGTGTCATCCATGTGGATGAGTCACAGCCAATGCTTGACCAGTTTGTTCTCTGTGAGGGCTTAAGAGAAAGTTTTCTCTCCATGTGACTCTCCCCAGGCACACTATAGAATTTCGATCTCTTTCCTCTGTGGCTCCATAATCTTCTTGTTCAAAAAATTTGGAGTTCGACTGAGTTTCATGATGTTGCAGTACAGGTTCTCCTATGTCCTGAGTCTGCACTGACCTTGAAAGACTAGGGCCAAAATGTTGGCTGGCCTTGTGGTTCTTCTATTTCTCCAATTCTTATCTGTGAACTTAGGTTGTTATCCATCCTTAAGAACACCTGATTAGTATCCTGCAGCATATGCCATTCACTTTGCCTTATCTGACTCAATTGATTTTACTTGTTGTACGTTACCTTTTGTATTTCTGCTTTTCGCTTGTTATACTAGGGAGACTATACGATATTTGCACATGCGTGTCTGGTTTATTTCACCTATGAGTATATGTTCAAGTGGCATCGACTTCAGTATAAATGCTTCAAACTTATCATTCTTAATAGCTGAGTAATACTCCATTATATAGAAATACCACATCTTTTTCAACCATTCCTCATGTGATGGACAGTTTGCTTGTTTCCAAGATTTTGCTATCACAAATTGTGCTGCTATAAACGTCAGTACACATAAATCACTATGATATGTTTTCAGTTCCTCTGGGAAAATTCCCAGTAGGGACATAGGCGGCTTGAATGGGATTTCCAGCCCTCTTTTGAGGAGTCTCCATACTGACCTCCACAATGGTTGTACCAGTCTATATTCCCACCAGCAGTGGAGAAGTGTTTCCTTTCCCCCACAACCTCTCCATTTGTTGTTGGTTGATTTGCTTATGATAGCCATTCTTTCTGGAGTGAGATGGTATCTCAGTCTTGTTTTTATTTGCATTTCACGAATGACTAGCAATGTGAAGCATTTTTTCTATATATTTATTCGCTTCTTTAATTTCGTCCTCTAAGAAGTGTGTATTCATCTCAGATGCCCATTGCTGAATTGGGTCTTTGAATTTGAGGGCCCTGTTATATCTTAATTCTTTATATATTCTAGACAGTAGATCTATGTCTAAGTGTTTATTAATTAGGATTTTTTCGAAATTTGTGGATTTTCTTTTCACTTTGTTAACAATTTCTTTTGACATACAGAAACTCCTCAAGAAGCGTTGATCCCAGTTGTTGATTCTTTCATGTGCTTCCCGTGTGAATACATGTTTGTTAATGAAATCTTTATCTACCCCTATGTCTTCAAGAGTTCTTCCTACTTTCCTTTCCAGGAGATTGAGTGTTTCTGTTTTACTGTTTAGATATTTAATCCATTTTGACTTTAGCTTTCTGTATGGTGATAGAGGTGGGTGATGTTTTAGTTTGCAACATGTAGAAAGCCATGTTTTCCAGCACCATTTGTTAAAGAGTCTATCTCTCTTCCAGTGAGTATGTTTAGCCACTTTGCTGAAGACCAGATGGCTGAGTGTGTTCGTAGATGCTTCTGCACCTTCTAATCTATTCCTTTAATCCTCGGGTCTATTGTTTTGCCAATACCATGTTGATTTTAGCACACTGGCTTTGTAGTATAATTTCAAGTCAGGAATTGTCATGTTTCCTGCCTTGTCTTGATTGGCCAAGATTGCCTTTGCTATTCTAGGTCGTTTGTGGTTCCAAATAAATTTTTGGAATGATTTCTCCATGTCTAGGAGGTATGTTTGTGCAGTTTGATTGGGACTGCATTAAATCTGTACAGCAATTTTGGGAGTATGGCCATCTTCACGATGTTGGTTCTTCCTATCCAGGGGCATGGAATACCTTTCCATTTTCTGAAATCCTCTATAATCTATTTTCTTAGGTTCTTGTAATTGTCTTTGGCTTCCTTGGGTATGTGGATTCTGAGATATTTCATTTTCCGTGATGCTAGTGTAATAAATATTGTTTCTATAAATTCCTTCTCAGTGTGTTTGTTATCTGTATAGAGGAGTGCTCTTGTGTTTTGAGTATTGACTTTGTATCCTGCTATGCTACTGAATTTCCCTATCAGTTCTAGTAGCTTCTTGGTAGAATATTTTGGGTGTGCCAAGTAAACTATCATGTCATCTACAAATAGTGATAATTTAACTTTGTCTGTACCTATTCTTATTCCTTTGATTTATCCCTCTTTTCTAATGGCCGTTGATGATTCCAAAACTGCATTGAATAGGAGGGGAGATAGATGTCATCCTTATTTTGTACCAGATCTAAGAGTAAAGAGTTTCAGTTTTTCCCCATTTAGGTTTATATTAGCTGTTGTGCTGTCATAGATGGCTTTTATTAAGTTGAGTTGGACTCCATCCATTCCAATTTTCTGTAGGACTTTGAACATGAATGAGTGTTGGACTTTGTCAAAAGCTTTCTCTGCATCAATTGAGATGATCATGTGGTTTTTAGATTTCAGTCTATTAATATTGTGTATTACATTCATAAATTTGCAAATATTGAACCATCCTTGCATCCGTGGGATGAATCCTACTTAGTCATGGTGTAGGATCTTCTTGAACATTTGATGTATTCTATTTACTAGGATTTTATTGAGGATTTTTGCATTTATGTTCATAAGGGAGATTGGCCTGCAGTTCTCCTTTTTGGTTGTGTCTTTTCCTGGTTTTGGAATCAATATAATACTTGCCTCCAGAAATGATTATGGAGGAATGCTTCCTTTGCAATTTCATTGAAGACTTTGAGGAATATAGGGATTATATCTTCTACAAATTTCTTGTGGAATTCAGCTGTGAATCCATCAGGACCTGGACTTTTCTTTGTCGGTAGACTTTTTATTATGCTTCGTATTTCATTGCCTGTTATTGGCTTACTGAGAGTTCTTATATCTTCTTGATTAAGTTTTGGTAATTTGTATCTTTCATGTAACCTTTCCATTTCTTCTCTGTCTTCTACTCTGTGAGCATAAGGATTCTCGAAGTAACTATTAATAATCTGAATTTCTGCTGGGTCTGTGGTGATTTCACCCTTTTCATTCCTTATTGCATGTACTTGAATTTTCTCTTGCCTCTTTTTTATTGAGATTGGCAAGAGGCTTATCATCTTTATTTAGTTTTTCAAAGAACCAACTTTTTGATTTGTGGATTCTTTGAACTGTTTTCTTGATCCTAATTGAATTAATTTCTGCACTAATCTTTATGTTTTTTTCCCGACTTTGTGCTCTTGGTTTCATTTGCTCTTGTTTTTCTGCATGTCGGAGGTGCAACATTACGGTGTTTATTTGCTCCTGTTCTATTTTCCTAATGTGAGAGTTCATAGCTGTGATTTTCCCTCTAAGAACTGCTTTCATCATATCCCACAGATTCCTGTAAGTTGTGCTTGTATTTTCATTGAATTGTAGATATTGTTGAATTTCTTGTTGAACTTCTTCTGTGACCCACTGATTGCTGGGTAGGGTGTTGTTTAGTTTCCATGAATTTAGTGCGTTTTTCTGATTTCTTTTGTGATTTAGTTCCACTTTCCTAGCACTGTGGTCAGATAATATGCATGGGATCATTTCTGTTTTCTTGCATATACTTACGCATGACCTCTGGAGTAGTATGTGGTCTATTTTGGAAAATGACTCATGTGCAGCTGAAAAAAATGTGTATTCCGCTGTGGTTAGGTGAAACACACTGCATATGTCCACCAGGTCCATTTGTTCCAAGATCTGGTTCAGTTCTGCTACTTCCTTGCTAATTTTTTGTCCAGTTGATCTATCTTTTTGAGACAACGAGGTGTTAAGGTCTCCTGTTAGGATTGTGGTCCTAGATATTAGGTTTTTCATGTCCAATGAGATTTGTGTTACATAGTTGGATGGTCCTGTGTTTGGTGCATAGATATTTATGAATGTTACCTCTTGCTCTTGAATTTTTCCCCTGACTAATATATATTTGTCTTGTGATTAGGATTCCCACTTTAACTATAGACAATTTGAAGTTGCAGCTCTCAGTGGGGGGTTAACTTCTACCATAGTTCAACAACGGTGTGATGAGGGTATGTGGTTCATTTGAAAGAAGTCATTTGTAAGAATACAGGAGTGAGTATGTTCATTCATGATATAGATCATTTATGCATATCTGAGATCGGCCGATCTAAATTTTGAGAAAAGAAAACTTCTCTCCTTTATTATATTGTGTATTATATTTAAAAGAAAATAATTAAAATCAGTGTGGTTTTTAGTTTTTCAGTATTACCCCAACTGTCTTCAGCAACGGCACTAAATTCATTTTATTTCTAAGGTGTATTATGCTTTAAATGCTTCACATTATACAGAGTATGAAACTCACTTACATGGTACAATTTTTCTCCATAATTCCCTTTCCTTCCCCACTCCACCTTGTCTCTCATTCTCCTTGGCCACTATCAAATTTCAAAAATTCTGCCCCTTTCTCCTTAAACCCATATTTTATTGCGTTCTTCCTTTGTATTTTGGCTTACTCAAATCAGAAATATTTCATTGTATCTCATGACAACAGATGATGCAGTTTGGGAGGCTGGACATCAGAGATAAACAGATTTTCTTGAGTGAAGTTTCAGTCTTTGCATTCTCTCCTTTAGACTCAGGCCTCCACTTTCATGTGGCAACCCTGCAGGACACCATTGACCCAAGATGGGTGAAGGCTGAGCACCTCTACCAAGCACTCCTGTGGTCTTTGAAGGTACTCAGAACAAACAAGAAACTTCTCTTTATTAGAACTAAGAATTCAGCCAATTTTTCCAAATGTATACTGAAGATTTCACTATCATTACCACACTAAAGCTAGTAATTTCTAAACTGAGACACTTGCAGTATCCACTCCTGGTACCAAGTTTTGTCTTAGTTACTTTTTACTCATTGCTTGAACAAAGTACCTGACACCCAAAATTAAAGGAGAAAAGGTTGATTTGGCTCATAGTTGGTGCAAGTTTGAATCTATATTTGGCTGGCTCCCAGGCAGACTGGTACATGGCAGAGAACAGCTGTTAATGGCAGCAGAAATACAGTGAGGAGTAAAGTAAGGGCAGCAGGTTCAGCTTCTAGCAATCCTCTCCTCCTCATATTATAAACAAGCTATACTGTGGCTGAGAGTGCAGAACTCACACAACATCTATGCCATCCTCTTGCACAGGATGAGGATATTTACAGCTAACAATCCTGGCTCTCTGCTCAGTCACTTAACTTCTAAACTTTTCAAGTTGACACATTGTATCAAGCAGTACATGTAGTCACAGCATTACTGACATTCATGAATTTCTAGATAGATCCCTTGATCCAGTGAGGCATGTCCTCTTTGCCTGTCAACTAATAATTATCCTGACAAGAGAGATAGATAAGTGACAGATGTTTCCTATCTTACTATCACAGCCATAGTCTGTGAAGGAAACAGAAACAGCAGATTCTGTGGAGGTGCAGCTGACTAAAAATTGTGTTCTCCATGGGTAGAGGATGCTTTTGACCAAAGCAAGAGAAGAGACTAGATGGAAACTCTGTACAGAGATGGGCAAGTTAACATTTCTTAGCCATGCTCACAACTGACCTGATTCCAAGTAACTCTCAGGGGTCTCCGTTACTGCAGCTGGTGTAAGCACTATCAAAGTCTTTATTTTTTGATATTTATCATTCTAATTTGCAACTTAATCTATCTTCCATAGAGTAAGAGTAACAGCACGGTCATTTTATTTTTTTTAATCTTTTATTTTATTTTAAAGATTAAAAACAAATAGCAGAAACCAAGGCAGAGTGTAACAGAGAAAAATAAATACAGTATTGAATTTAAAAACAAGAATAAAAATTTAACAATGATTGTTGTATTACTTCACTGTAAATCTTTTGATAAGATTAATAGATATAAGCAAGAACCATCAAATAATTAAATATTAATACTTACTTTCAATAAACCATAATTATTTTTATGTCTTTTACACTTTTATTTTTCATTCTATCTTTATTTTTTGCTGACTAAAATGGTTGATATATTATCTATTTTTATTGTCAAATTTGTTTCTTAGACTAACAGATATAGTTGTGAAAGACTGGATATATGATTGCTTTGAAGAAATCTTAAATTTCTGTTCTTATCTCTCTCTTTTATTACTTTTTAAGAAATATTTAAATATTTTAAAGACAGTACTTTATGTAACATGAGGAATGGCACATATTTATTTTTTATTTTTTAAGCATTTTAGTACAAGGACTACAGGATTTCACTACACAGGTTGGACTCGTAGTGATCCTCCTGTTTTCAACCTCCCAAGTACTATGATTGTAGGTGCATGTCACCACACCCAGGTCTCAGTCACTGTCTCAGCACACTCCAAGCCCAGGGTCACACCAGTGACCAAACCCCAGTCCTTGTTCCTAGGAAGGGTACACATTTGGGAGACCAAGATAACAGGTATAAAAGCATGTTTTTTGTATCACACATTTCTGTCTTATATGTAGTTGCTTACTTCACAGATACAAACTTAGTTAAGGATGAAAATTCTATACGTTATCTGTTATTTTTAATAAAATGATAGAAATTCTTAGTGCCTCACCCATTATGTATATATACTTCCATGATTTTTCCCTACCTTTTTTCCTTTCTTTCCTTTTCAGTATTTAATTTTTAAGTGCCATTTGTTCTCATTTTACTGTACCTGTTATACCTTGCAGTTTTTATTTCTTCTTTTGGGACCTTACACTAGGGAGTGAATGTGATATTTACAAATGTGGGTCTGGTTTATTTCACTTATGAGTATCGCCTCTAGTTGTATCACTTACCTAGAATGAATTTGAGTTTGTCTTTCTTTACAGCTGAGTAATACTACATTGTACAAAACTACCACATTTTTTTCATCTGTTCCTCAATTGATGAGCATTCTGGTTGTTTCCAAGATTTGGCCATCACAAACTATGCTACTATAAACATGGTGTGCACGTGTATCACTATGGTATGATGTTTTCAGTTCATTTGAGAAAATACCTAGAAGGGGAACAGAAAGTACAATAATAGATAATACATTAGAAACAATATACATTTGGAAGAACAATATGAGAATTACTCATCTGTGGGTTTTGTATTGCACTTCGCTCTCTTAGATGAAGTTTCACAGATTATGGATATTAGCATACAGAGTTACTCAAAGTGGAAATTTAAAAAATTAACTATTACTTTTGAAAAATGATGGAAATTAGTACTATAATAATCTCAGCAATCCTGAATATATGCTTCCATGATTTTCCCATTTACTTTTCTTCCTTTGTCCTTTCATTCATCTTTATTGTTTATTCCTTAAGTTTCTTTCCACTGTACTGTATTTACTATACCTTTTAGATTTTATTTATGCTTTCGGGTTCATTTCATTTTGTTTTTATGCTTAGTATAAGACCTATATGGCCTCACTACATAGATCTGACTCATAGTGTTTCTACTGTTTTCAGCCTCCCAAGTGCTGAGATTACAGGTGTGGGCCACCATCCCAGTCTCAATTGCTGTCTCAACGTGCCCCTGAGACGGGATCAGCATGGCACTCTGGGGATCAAACCCCAGCCACTTCTCTCTGCTTAAGCATGTGCTTTAGTTCACTCAGCTATCTTTTGGGCCCTGCTTTTAGATTCTTAACTAGCTGGACATATAACATTTACATATGTGTCTAATTTATTTCACTTATTAACATACTCTCTAATTGCATCCATTTACCCATAAAGCCTTCAAGTTTGTCTTTCTTTATAGCTTCGTAATATTCCATTGTATAAACATACCACATCTTTTTAATCCATTCCTCAGGTTATGGGGATTTTGGTTGTTACCAATATTTGGTTATGAAAAATTGTGCTGCTCTAAGCATAAGTGCGCATATATCACTGTAGTAAGATGTAATCCATGCTTTTGGGAAAATATCCAAAAGGGTAACAGATAAGTTGAATGGTACTTCCAGTCCAAGTTTTCTCTGTAGTTTCCAAACTGATTTCCAAGCGGTGGTACCAGTCTACAGTCCCATCAAGAATGAAGAGTTTCCTTTTTCCCCAAAGCCTCTCGAGTGTTTGTCATTAGTTCATTTCTTTTCGAGAGCCTTTCTTTCTGGGATAAGATGGTATCCCAGTGTTGTTTTAACTTGTATTTCTTTAGTGACTAGTGCTGTGGAATGTTTTTTAATGTTTCTTTACCATTTTTGTTTCTTCCTCTGAGAAGTGTGTATTCATCTCACATGCCCATTTTTGGGTTGTGTCTTTGAATTTTTGGAGGTTGACTATTTTTTATAGTTTGCATATTTTAGATTTAAATCCTTTGTCTGGGAGCCTGTTGATTAATTTTTTTCACAATTTGTGGAGGCACAACTTCAAAAAGATTCAGTGACCTTATCGTTAATGAAGGGGCCAAACATGTTCACTGCAAGAAAGATTGTTTTCTTAATTTTTTTTGGTGGGGAACTGGGGCTTCAACTCAAGCTTTGCACTTGCCAGGCAAGTGCTTATTCTGCTGAGCTGTCTCCTCAGCCCTAGCCTCTTTACTAAATGGTGCTGAAAAAATTGGCTTTCCATATGCTGAAGGCTAGAACTTGACTCACACCTATAATCACGCACAAAGATACAGTCAAGAGGGATCAAATATTTAAGTATTAAAGGAGAAACACTAAATTTCCTGGAGAAAATTGCAGGTAGAAATCTTAAAGACATAGAGGTACGTAGAGAATTCATGAACCAAAACCAAACTGCAAAGGAAATTCTTCAAAGAATCAACAACTGGGATCTCATCATTTCAAAAAGTTTCTGTGCTTTCAAGCCAATCTTCACTAGAGTAAAAGAAAACACACAATGTTGGAAAAAATTATAGTGGTCAGTCCCTGCAACAAGAGCCTTTTATCTGTAATGTATAAAGAATTAAAGAAAATCAGGCCAGCAACCCCAAAGACCCAATCCAAAATGAGCATCTGATATGAATATATAGTTCTTTGAAGAAGAAATTAACATGCCAAAAAATATATAAAGAATATTCAACATCATTAATCATCTGATAGATGCAAATTTGCACAACACTGAGATTCCATCTTATTCTAGAAATAAGGAATAACATCAAGGAGTCAGCCAATAAGAAATGCCGGAGTGGCTATGGAGAAAAATAAATAATTTTGCACTGTCACTGGGAGTGTGGACTATACAACGACTATGGAAATCACTGTGGAGATTCCTTACAAATCTAGGATTGGAGATCCCTTACAGTCCAGCTACACCTCTCCTGAGTATATTTCCAGAAGAACTGAAAACCTCGTAGTATAGAGATGTATGTGCACCTGTGTTTGTAGCATTACAATTTGCCGTAGCTAAATCTTGGAATCATCCTAAATATCCATGAACTGAGAAATAGATAAACAAAATGTGGTAATTTTACACAGTAGAGTGTTATTCAGCTATAAAACAGGATAAATTTTACTATTTAGTCAGTGTATAGCTGCAACTCTAGAAAATACTTTTAAACAAAATAAATCAAAACACATTGCCAACATCATATTGTTTCCTTAGTGTGAGAATCTGAAAGAGAAAATTGGAACATGAAAGGAACCGTAAATGCTGGGAAAAAGGGAATGAACTTATTTAAATAAAATTTACCAAGTTGAGACAGGACAGGGAGTCCAGGAAATAGATTTATCTGTGTGTGTAACTAGACTGATTTTGATGACTGTACTGTGCATTTCTGTTGGTCTATGGAAAAGTACAGATAATTTTTTGTAGTTTTAGTCCTTTTTCAATACTTTGTATGTTCTGTGTTCTTAATTTCTTATACATTTCTTTTTTCTTTCAATGTTACAAACATATATCTGGTAATATGAATGACTGGTTGGAAGACAGCACTATAGATTGCAACAAATTTTGTGAACTTCATATTAGTTTTTAAGTGAAATTCTATATTACTTGTAATTTTTTATTTTTTAATTCTAAATTATTTAAAATAGCATATAATAAAAATTAATCATTAACTGTTCCCTTTGATAAACAAATAAAAATTAGTAGTATAACCATCCTGGCCATCCTGTGAACATACTCTCTCTCTCTCTCTCTCTCTCTCTCTCTCTCTCTCTGTTTTATCTTTTTTCTTTACATTTTTAAAGAGAATAAAAAATAGTGGAAATATTATAAAGGATACAGCATTTTAGCAAACAAAACTGCAGAAATTCAAAAGTAATTGTCGTATTTCTTGTTTGTCTTCAAAATTGAGGCTCACATCACCAGATACAGATATGAAAAACTGAACATAAATTATGAAAAATTGAGAAGGGAGAGAATAAGACTAAGAATTAACTACTCTTTTTAATTGGCCAGCATAAAACAGCAGTAAAATTTTAGAAGTTGTCCTGTGTATAAACATACGTCTTTTGTTTCCCTTCTTTCTTTTTTTCTCCTCTCCCTAGTAGCAGTTGTTCTTTCTTTCGATCAGTTTATTTCAGTTCCCAATATCTATTGTACCCTTCTGATTTCTTTTATTCTTGCAGATCCTTATACTAGGGAGACAATATGATATTTATACATGTATGTCTGATTTATTTCACTTATGAATATGGTCTGCAGTTGAATTCCTTTACCTATAAAAGTCTTAAATTTACCTTTCTTTATAATTGAGTAATAATACATTGTATAAAATTATAAAGCATTTTTATTCCTTGCTGGTTTATTGGGCATATGGTTTAATTCCAATATTTAGCTATAACAAATTGTGCTGCTATATTCATGGATGCACATATATCACTGTGCTATGAAGATTTCAATTTTCCTGGAAAAGTATAAAGAAGATGTTATAGTTTGTACCTAATTATCCACCCCTAAAGCCTCACAAAACTTATGGGGCAGACCCAGCTGGAGGAGCAGCAATTGGCTTGCGAGACATGGCCAGGGGACCAGGACAGGTCTTGAGAGCAGGGCCATAGAGATGCAAACTGTTAACCTGGCAGCATGCACTATGAAATCCCCTCAAGCCAGCGGCCTCCGTGTGGAAAGGGTCTCCCTGGACACTGAAGTACCCCAGCCTCTCCTCCAGACCTTGTAGCATGGGGCAGTGGTGTCTGTAATTGAAGCAGCCTGTGATTAAGTCTCCAAGGTCCTTGCTATGTAATTCAGGCTGTGTTCAACTGTGAAACCTCCAGTAACTAAAAGCTAATTAAACCTTTCTTTTATTCATTTTGGATGTTGGGTATTTGTCTCAGCAATGAAAGAAAAGTAACTAGGACAGAAGGAAAATATCTGGGTCTAATGGGACCTTTATTACTTATTTATATAGGAACATCCACACTGATTTTCATAGTCCTTGTTCCAATCGACACTCCCACCAAATGCAGAAGTATTTCTTTCCCTTCAGTCTCTCCAGAATTTATTATTAGTACATTTATTTATGATAGACATTGTTTCTTGGCAAGATAGAATCTCAGTGTTGTTTTCATTTGCATTTTTAAAATGACTGCTGCTGAACTTTTTTCCATATATTTGTCTTCTATATGTCTTTCTTCAGCTGAGAAGTTTGTATCTGTATTCATCTCAGATATTCATTTTATGATTGGGTCTTTGAATTTGGGGAACCTGATTTTTTAAAAAATTCTTTCCATGTTCTAAATAGAAGTCCTTTGTCTGAGTGACAGTCAGATAATATATTTGTTTCCAATTTGTATGTTTTCTTTTTACTCTGTTGGTGATGTCCTTCGGTGTGAAAAATTGAGTAGAATGTAAACCCAGTTTTTGATTGTTTGAAGCATCTTCCATATAGTTTGGTTTTTTGATCGTGTGCTTTCTGCCTAACTCTATATCTCCAGGATCTGTATCTTTCTCTTCTTGTACATTTAGTGTTTCTGTTTTAATATTTAGATATTCATTCTATTTTGACTTTATTTTAATTCATGGTGGTAGACATGGTTCTTGTTCTAATTTTCATAGTAAGAATTCCTAATATAACTTTGAGCAGAATATGTACAAATCTCTTGCTACATTTTATTAAAATATCTAGCAAATTATGCAACATATGCATGGATGGGGTTTGCTGCCACTGTCTTTCTAAGTTGCACCCATTTGCATCTATGTTCTTTTAAATAGAAGTATTTAAACATTAGGAAATTTACAATTAGTATGTCTAAGAGGGAATTCATAAGCAGTAGAATTTGCTTCATCAATCATAATAATATAGGGAAGATGAACACGGTTGTGTATATTGAGTTGAACTAATGCGAAAAGAGAGTTGAATGCTTTTACAATTTTTAGTGTCAGATCCCTTCCAAGCATAAAAGTATGTAATGGTAATATTAATTTCCACACACGTGTTTGAAGAGGACCATGTTCTATTTTAGGTTGAGGTTACAACATTCTTCCAACATAAGAAACAATAGATTCACTTGCCTGTATCCTGACAGAATTGTTCTCTCTGTTCTGTTCGAGGTCACTGATAGAATGTGTAGCTTGATGAGAGCCAGAAAGGCTCCAATCGGTGATATTTCCAAAGGAATTATTAAGCAAAACTCAGCTGCTATTGGACTTACATGCTTCCGAATAAGCGTAATTTTTGTTGTTGTATGTTGATCACATGGTGACAAGTTTGGAGGAGTCAAATTATCAAAAATCAATGATTTCCAAACAGATACTTTAAATAAAAGTTAAGATATATGGCTATGATTACTGAAACTATTCCCGAGTATTGAAAACCTGGGGTTTCACCTTCAAACAATGATCGCCATGGCATTTACAATGTTTAGTCCTTTCCTAAATAGTTGCCTAGTTTTGTTAGTTCTCTTCCTGCATGGAAAGCAAAAGATTCTCAGTTCAATCCCTGGTGCCAATAAAATAAAAAAGTAAAATAAATGTACCTTCTCTGAGGAATTTTCCATGTCCTAGGTGGTTGTCACGATTGTTAGTAAACATCGGAATAGGAATAGAAAAAAAAAAGCAGGCACAGGGGCTGGGGTTTGATTCTGACCCTGTCGTGCTGGCCCCTCCCACAGGGTATGCTGAGACAGCAATTGAGCCTGGGCATGGTGACTCGGGCCAGTAATCTCAGATCTTGGGAGGTTGTGAAGAGGCAGATCACCAGAGTTCAATCTAGTACAGAGACCATGAACACCCTGTATACTTTTCCCTAAAAAATACAGAAAAAAGAGAATAGAAGTAAAGAGAATTTGTTGCCAAATCTGAACATGATAAAAATAATGGAAAAATATTGGTGTCTATCCTCTTGCTGGAATAAATCAGAATGGAACCTCAGTTTATAAAATCAATCATTTCCAAGATTTTGGCCAAATCTTCAACTACAATAAAGGTGAATAAAATGCAGTTGGTAGGTTCAATGATGAGTTTATGAACTAAGCACCTGCTTTGGCAAGTTCAGGGACCAGGGTTCAATGCTCTGTCCCCCAGGGTGCGCTGAGCCTTGCGACCTAGTCTGGGCATGCTATCACATGCCTATAATCTCAGTGCTAGGGAAGCTGAGAACAGGAGGATCGCCATGAGTCTGAGCTGCGTATTGAGACTCTGTATCAAATGTATAAAAAATGAAATGTATATCATGTTTTGGGATGGCAATTAAACTACCTCATACATGATGCAGTTGAGAACGAAGTGCAACTCATGGAAGTAAATGGATAGAGGCACAATATGATCCTGTGCAAGGGAAATTGGAGGAGGCTGTGGTCAAGCTCACCTTTAAGTTCTGCACCTGATGGAAGGGGTTGTACAAATCTGAGTCTAGTCTTGGCTATTTAGGGACTAAGATATTTTTCAAATTTTTAAAGAAAATCAAAATAGCCTGTAAACTAAGATTATTGTGAAGAATCTGAGGTCATTTGCCAATAAAATAGCAACAACAAAATAAAATGAATTGAAGCCAATACTTCCACACAAATGTCAGCAAACTACGAAGATTCCTATATGCTACATATATTTTAATATAATGTCAACTACTCTTGTCACAATGAAGTGAGAAAAATTAGTAATTCATTAATTACTATTTCTTGAACTGTAATGCAGAAATTGGAGTAACTAAATTAAATCCATCGTATTCATATTGGCATACATTTTATATTATTTTTAATTAGGTGCCATTTACTATAAAAATATCTGATACTTTGTGATACTTTAAATGATAATTTAATGAGTATATTGGAGTCTAAACCTAAACCTCTTACTAATCACACTTAATTCCTGTTTAAACAAAGTTTCAGCAATCATGACCAGCAAGGTTATCCTGAAACATATCAAGTCTATACATGCCTGTGGGGCCCCTCATGCTTTTTGGGGGTTCTTTCATGCAGATTAGATCAATCCTAAAATAGGTCATCTCATGACAGGGGCACTTTCCCAAAACCCTTGTGTTCCTGCATTCCTTGCAGGCTCTGTCTCAGACTGAAAAACACTGGCCTGTCGCCTTCCCACTACCAGGATGGT
The DNA here is from genome assembly GCA_004027165.1 of Ctenomys sociabilis. NCBI lineage: Eukaryota > Metazoa > Chordata > Mammalia > Rodentia > Ctenomyidae > Ctenomys > Ctenomys sociabilis. Next base: position 25,501 of record PVKA01017890.1, on the reverse strand, counting down.
GACTTCAGGGTGATAGCCACATGGACCATGGCATGTGTGTGACAAACCCAAACATAGCAATAAATACGGATGATACCTTGTCTCATATACCCTCAGGAAAGAAAGGATCAGCTCTCCTGTGGTGTCAATAACACTCCAGGCTTCAGAGTTGTTCATTTGAAAAGTTGTCCTAAATTTCATTTCCAAAAAACAATTGAAAATTACTGTTCTCACTGAGCATTTCTAGAGAGCAGAGGGATGTGTGAGGGAAGCACTCACTCTCTATCCCCCCTGGCCAGAAGCTTCAGCGAGCTTGAGCAGAGGAAGGGACAGGTGCACACTTGGGTACTACTGAGTCTGGAACCCTGTGAGGTGTTGTTTGTCCCAAAAAATTCATTCTCAACTTCCTCACAAACTCCTTGGGTGCACCACCAGTGATATTCTGATTAGTGGTTTGGAAAGATAGCAGGATGTGCCGTGGAAGGAGAGAGATGAGTGTCACCATTCCAGGAGGCAGCATAAGAAACACTGAAGACCGTTTGTGCAACTTTGTAAGCTCAAGGGATGGTGAAGGTGAAATGAGTGCTCAATTCAGCAAGAACACTGGGGACCCACATTCCCTCAAGGATGTACCTTTTCACAGAAGCCAGTGATAAGGGCTATCTATTCTGGAGAGCAAAGGTGTTAAATGAGCACAGATTCTGTGTGGAGATGTGACATACACTTCCTAAAGAAGGAAAGGATATACCTACCACAATGGTCAAAACTAACAATCGAAAGGAATTTAACATGAATGTACACTGCATAACTTGTGCCCATAAAACTGCAAATTTTTATAAATTGCATTTGATTGAAAGTTATGGCTAAGAAGCATTGAAATATAAGTTGAAATACAGAAAAATGTGAAAAATGCATATTAAATGAATTAATAACCATTTGTACAAGTAACTTACATTTTATCAACAGACAAAATGAAAGCATAAAAAATGTTTGTAGACATATTTTTTAGCAAAATATTCATACAAATTGAAGTACATTGTGTTTTGATTTATACACACTGACAAATTTTATGCAATCAAGTACATTCACATATCTATAACATCACTTAGACTATTTTGGACACAACAGCAATGAATATCTATTTAGTAATGAAATTTAATATAAAAGGTAATATTATCATGCCGTATATTATGTCTTTACAATTATTCATCTTACACAATTGTAAGCATGAATTTTCACATACATCTGTTGCACTTCTACTCAAACATTAGTAATTAATATTCTTTCTTGTCTAAAATTCTACATGTATTGCAGATTATAAATCATTTCTTTAATTTATTTGTCTCCTGTATCTAATGTTAATCAATATTAGTATGGATAGAAGACTCTTTTTCCAAAGAATAAATGATATCCACAACTCACATACATATATGTGTCACTCTATACAATGGATGTACCTGTTAGATTTCTTTCTGAATATTTCATAATATTCATAATGAATAGTATGACAACTGATATGGGAATAAAAATCTCATCAATATAGAACTCATCTTATTTGCATATATTTGCAGAATCCCAAATATTAATTCTATGTCTGTTCCACTTCAATTTTGGGGGAAATCTTGTATTTTTTTCCAAATTGCTATTCTAATTTACCTTCCTATTAACTGCGCACAAATACCTGCACAATAAAGGTTGACAATTGGGCCACAAAAGTATATCATTTGCTTTTTCTTAACCTGGTACTCATTTATTCAGATGTTTTTTTGTTTTATATTGATAATGTTTGTTAGTGTAATATAAATAACTGTCAAAATACAAATTTGGGAGATTTTTTATGCAAAGGGATGTACTGAACTTAAAAACCAGAAGAGCTAATTCTACAGTTTTCCAAGTGTTTTGAAACTTGGCTTTCTAAATTGCCCACAGAGTCTTCAAATTGTGGTCCCCAAGCCTCAGTCATCAGAGTATCTCAGTTTACAGCTGGAAAATTTTGGAAATGTTTTGTCTGCATATCCAAGTGAATCACTTAATCAATCAATTAATTAATTAAGTTTTGTATTTTAGGGAAGGGCCTATGTGCTGTTTGAGGTCTCACTATTAGATCGGACTCGTAGTGATCCATTTGTTTACAGCCTCCCAAGATTACAAGCACGTGCCACCATGCCCAGTCTCAATTGCTGTCTCAGGGCTCCCTGGGGCAGGCCTAGCACAGCAGGCCTGGGGATCAAACTCACAAGCCCTTTGCCTGCTTACAGGCCCTTTAATCCACTGAGCTATTTGGCTGGCCCTGAATCACTTAATTTAATGATCCATAAAACTTCCACTCCTGTGTTTACCATCAACTACGTTCTGGGGCTCCATTAGTAAACTACAGTCAGCTACTCCAGGCCAGCAGTTTCCCTGTAAGGTGCTTGTTAATCTGGCCAGCTCTCTCTCAAGGCAATTTGATTTGGCACATCTGATTCAGTGTTTCACAGAATACAGCTTTGTTGTTTCAAAATCACAGTATATTAAGATAGAAGACACTTTATACCTGTGTATTCTCCACCTTAACTTGGACATGTCCAAAATGAGCTGAACTATACAATTTTCTATATTTCATATTAGCAGCAATTCATTCTTGTCTTTCAGAACTCAACCGACCTAGGACTCAGATGCTTAGAACACAAACTCAAGCACTTCCAGGAACTCCTCAGTGGCCTTAGGATCATTCACATCTGTGACTCTTACCATGTCTATATGCAGGTATAAATCTGGAGAATTCCTGTACCTTTTCAATGGACTACATGAAAAGTCATGAAGATGATCTTCATTATTAATAGCTACAACAATAAGATACATAGCTATAAAAAGAAACCCTAATATGGGAACTATATGCACAAGGACCACTGTAAATAATAAAATATTGAAGAGAACACAAACAAATGGAATGCTATCCTCCATTTGTTGGAATAACTAATATTGCCAAATGACAATCTACCTGAAGTTATTTAGAAGTTCCTTGTAATTTCTGTTTTAAAACCTGGGATGATCTTCAAAGCAATTTAATGATCTTGATACTTGAATTGAACCATACAGTAACCCAATACCCCAAAAAGTTTAGAACAATAAAAATAAATCTATCTGCATCATACTACCTGGCATCAAAAATATTTCATCAAGCGTAAATAATCAGAAGAATGTAATATAGGGAACAGAAAGAGACAGCTAGAACAAAAAGAACAGAAAAGAAATGAATGCATGCACCCAGAATGTACTACATTTCCACAAAATGAAAACATAGATGTTAATATCTGTTTCCAGCAGAATTTCATGGTCACAGGTAGGGGAAAGAATCTAGACACCTCTCACTACAAATAAATTCAATTTACAATGGATTAAAAACTAAAATGTACACGTTGCTATCAGAGAAAAGATCACCATAATGTTACCCTTTGCCTGTATTTATTATGACACAGATCAGTGTAGTGAGCAAGCACCAACTGAGTTGTCTATGACCTGCTATATAAATGGAGATGATATGGATGTTACATATATATTTTATGCACTAAAGAATTTTATTCCCAATAAGTGAATAAAACAATATTCACAAGCAGATGCATAGATGTGAAAATGATTCTGATAGTTGACACAAGGAATGCGCAAAGAGACAAACACCAGATAACTTTTTCCATTAAATATGGTACTTCAAATTGTTCATGCCATAGAAGGTGAGAGTTGAGTGGTGTTACCAGAGAATCTGAAGTTAAAGGCGAGGAAAAGACAAGCACATTCTCGCTAGGTTTGATTGTAAGTAACTTCTGAACATGGGAATTAACTGTGAGAAGGTTTGAAGATTCCGGTGGGGTCCCCAGGCTTTCATTGCTATTTCTCTGAAGTTGAACTGATAACCACAGTCTCTTGGGATTGATGTGACTGAATCAAAATGCTTGATCTCGTGGTCTGGCTGCCTCACTTCTACATTCACACTGGCGGCCCAGGTCTGAAGTCTGAATCTTCCTTCTCAGCACCAGGAAAGATTCAGGTGGGTGTTCTCAACAACCTTAGGGAGGGAGGGTGTGTCAAGGAAGGAGATCTATTGGAGTACTGCAGGGAGTGCTCATGTCAGGACACGGGGTTCTCCTAGGTGGAAACAATCCAAGGAGGAAATTATGCTGGAAGGAAAAATAAATTCTAAAATATGAATAAGTTGAGCTTGTGGAGAGAGTTAAGATTTTTAGGTGTATGTGAATCTCTTTGGCTGCAAACCCAATTGTGTGAATGCATCAGTCGGGTCTCCTCGGGGAGATTTTGTGTTTATTTCAAGGATAAATAAATTAGATTTCAAATTTAGAATGACAAACTCAATGTAAAGCTACTATACTACATTATTTTTCTATAAGAATCACAAACAAAATATTCGAGGTTTCTAGAACTGTGTCACCAAACAGATATTCATGGTGAAGAGCAGAATAGATCTGCAGAACCATCTAATTCCACGTAGGAACCATGTCTGACCACTACAGTGGTGGCTGGAATGGAACAGCTGCCTCTGACTGCCACGAGTGGCAGCTGTGGAACAGCTGCCTCTGATGCCCAAGGTAGAGATATTACTGTGTCTCCACAAAAATCCTGGAACTTTCAGCCCTGCTGAGGCTCCTCTACCCCTGGAAGCTAGAGCTGCTGCATCTCTGGGAGAGGAAGACATGTGACAGGTTATACGGTATTTTGTGCTATTATCTTTATGTTATAAATATTCAGATATCATTTTGAAATTAGGAGTAAGTGGGAATCAGAGAGGGGAAAAGGAAAGAAAACGTAATTTAAAGATGAAGTATAAAAATGAAACAAAGCTTTATAGAAAAGGAGAAGAGGAGGGATTGAAGGGAAGAGAGGAGTGTGAGAGAGGGAAAATGCCTTATGTACATACGTTGTTCACAGGTACAAATTCCCTGTGCTGACTGCAATCATTCTATCTATCTAAATTATAACCATAGACATAATTAAATAAAACAATTTTGGGTATCAACTTCATTCCTCTATAATTTCAGTTGCTTGTACAATTACCTTTACATTATTACAGAACCTACATTTTAATATTTTAACCAATCAAAAGTTTTATGCATATTTTGTTAGATAAAAAAATAAATATGTATGAGGTTAGACAATAAGTAGGTAATATATTATTCCAAAATTTTAAAATACAATTTTTCCTTTTATTATCAGGTTATACAGTTAGGCAGGTCTTCATAGCCTAGGTTTTCAGACTAGCATAATGTGACTTAATAATTTTTGATTTGTATTTCTTTTAATATAGAACCAAATAGTTTTAAACTGAAGATATTCAAATAATGTGACAATCTTTCTTTGCCTAAATGAAATCACTACAGGACAAGTCTTTAAAATATTACAGTGTATTCTTTGCTTGCAAACATTCTTTGGATCTCCAAATGTTAATTTTTGATAGTGACCAATAGAAAAAAAACTATTTCAAGTGACAAAACTTGAAATAGATTTCCAAGAAAGTGAAACAAAACGATCAGATATAGAAAATAGTATAAACAGAGATCTGCATCAGGAGAAGCATTGCTGAAATGTCCTCTCAGGTTAGCACAGAGCTAGGTCATTTTCTTTCTGTTCAGCTGGAAACAGTTACATCCCCATTCTGTCCTTATCATGGGACTTGGTGTAATCAAATCTCTTAGTTTCTGTGTACTAAAGTGCTTCATCTTTCATATGAAATGAACAGTAGCTCCTGCCCCAGAGATACTGGAAGGATAAAATTCAAATGTCACAGTATGTGATTTAGGGGTTAAACACTCAGCACTTTGAAGAATCCTAAAGCAGGGAAGCCCTCAGTAACTGTCCCTCATGAAAAACATCATAAGGGGAACAAGTGGGGTTTCAGCCTGGGATCATACTGTCTTGCAGAATCCTCTGGCTTAGAAGGCTCTGTCCTCAGAAGGGACTGAGTTTTTCTCCAGGTGCCTGGGATTGCCACAGCCTGGTGACCACATACTCTATTTGCAGTCCTAGAGCTGAGGCTCACCTGAGGCTGGTGTCTTCCAAGTGTCTGTTCCAGCTAAAATTGGTGTGGTTAGGATTGTTGTAGACAAACATGAAGGACTTGGGTCATTGTAGGAAAAGGGGGATGGAACCATAAAAGCCTCCTGGACTCTGTGCTGTCTTTGGAAGCAAACTCATTGTTTCTGAACCCTAGGTATGATAATTCATCCTGCTGCCATCACCAGAGGACAAGCCATTGGGAGACTTAAATCTAGGGCACCGAGCCTGTGAAGGTGCAAGTGAGGCGAGCCTCTGCTTCAAACATAGAACCTGCCTTGTGCTGCATAAGCATGAGGCAGACTTGACACACACTCACTATGGGGGCATAGTAGTGCAAGACTGAAATCCCAGCTACTCAGGAGGCTGAGGCAGAAGGATGTTCACTTCTAGCCAGCCTGGGAAACTGAATGAGGCACTATAAAAGTAATTAAAATATTAGAGAATGTAGCTCATGGATAAGACTGGCCTTGAGTTCCTTCCCAAAACCAAAGACAAACAAGTCTAAGCAAATTGCTAACCTGGTTTATTATTCTTGAAGCGATAATATTGAAGCTGTGTGCAATTAAAATAAGTATAACCAGTAAAAGTACTGACAAACTATTTTAATATGATTATATGTGTTTAATTTTATTTGTTTTTTACTTTTTATTTTTTGGTGGAACCGGGGATTGAACTCAGGTCCTTGTGCTTGCCAGAGAAGCACTTATTCCACTGAGCCATCTCCCCAGCCCATATGTGTGTTTAATTTTAAACCATTCATTTGATTAAAATTGCATTTTTGTGTATTTTAAAAATATTTTTAATTGTTAAAAATTTAATTTTTAAATTTATTTTTTATTAATTTTATTGAGAAATAGCAACGAGACAGTTTCAAAGCAGGTTAGCAGGACAGTTAAAGTAATTAATACATTGCATATTGCTTTCTTCATAGTGGTTATTCATAGTATAAGATGCAGTCATGATACCTTGTCTAAATACTATTACTACAAATCTTTCTTCTCATACTAAAAGAAAGTATTTGTATATCATTCCTATTTTGTATGTACATATATATACTTTTTACTGCAAAATATTCCTTTATTTCCATCCCCCTTTTTTGTTTAGTTTTGTCAGGGATGGGTATTGCATTGTGATTCAAATATTGCTGGTGTGTGAATTCAGAACAATAATCCACTAATAGTCTGGTAGTGCACAGTAATAGTGGGTGATTTGCACGAGTAGCAATGACAGAAGTTGTTGACTTGAACATTTTACAGCTCAATATTTTAATATGGCTTTTTATACTTTTCTGCTGGATGGTTAAGACTGAGATAAAGCAAGAACCATATAACAAGAAATGTAACTTTTGTATCTGGGAAGGTCAGTCACATCCCCTCAGGATTTACCCTGAAACACCATAACGCAGTTTGTAGATCGTTTGTCAGTGTCAGCCAGGTGGATGAGTCACAGTCATTGCTTGAACAATTTTCTTTCTGTGAAAGCCTGAGAGAATGTTTTCTCTCTATGTGCTTCTCCCTAGGCACACTTTATATTGCCAGTCAACTTCCTCTGTGGCCCCATATTCCCCTTGATCAGAAAATATGTGACACCACTGAGTTACAGAATGTTCCAGCACAGGCTTTTTTTTTTTGTCTTTTTTATTTTTTTATTATTATTTTTATTGAAGAACAAATAGCAATGAGACAGTTTCAAGACAAATTAACAGGACAGATTTGATAAATTAATACATTGCAAAATGTTTTCATAATGTTTTAGTGTCATACAAGGTGCATACATGATATTATACTTAGAAGCATTATTATAGCAGATGTCTCTAATCAGTGAATGAAGAGAGTGTAGCTATATAGTTATCTTATTTTTTTATACCTGAATTATATCATAGATTCAATAATTAATACTTTCGACCTTATTATCTCCCTAGTGTTTGTCCATAGTACTAGAAGCCAACTTAATATCTTGTCCAATCACTATTAGTGCAAATCTTGCTTCTCATAAAATTATGCAGAAGCATGGCATATTTATCCTAACTGTACTGTTTATACACACATATCATGATTCTTCCTTTGTGTACCCCTTTTTTTTGTCTAGACTTGTCAAAGATGAGCACATAAGTCTTATTTCTCCTCCTCTGAACCTTGGGAATGCTTTTTGTCTCTCCTATAAGTAAGTCAATACATATGAAATGCTTGTCATGATAGCTTTTCTCAGTAGAAACTTAATAAATGGAAAAAAATATTCAATAAATCTTTAGGGTGATTATTTTGTTTTTGTATTTTCCCACACAGAAAATGTGCTAAAGTACAGCATATATCCAGATTCATGCAGAGCCACCAGAAAGTGCCAACCTTTCCATACTTCCTTACACTCCACCTACAGCACTTCTTATAAACATTTAACATTCTAATGACAGCATCTCCTATTCCAAATCCTACTGTAAGGGAAACTAAGTGAACTGTAAGGGAAACTAAGCAGGTTCTCTCTTCTGTGTCTCTTTGAACTTTAGAAGTGAAAAAGAAACAAAAAATAATTGATATTTCCTCTGTTAGCAAGGATGGGAGTGAAGAACTAATAAGGTTTTTTTGTAACTTAACATTACTTATCTGACTTTTTATTTGTATGTTTTAAAGAGAATAAAAATAATTTTAAAACCTAAAAATGGTACATAGTTTCACTAAACAAGATGACAGGAATTCAGCAATGGTTGTTGCAGTACATATTGTTGCCACTAGAGACCATATTTATAAGTGAAATTGATCAGACTCTCATGCATAAACATTGTATTCTCTCCCTGGTGTAAGAACCTGAGAAGGTAAATAAAGTCTGAAAGGTACAGCAGACGATGTGAAAGGGGAAGGAACTGCTCAAAGAATGAATGGGAGGAGGGAAGGAGAAAAGAAAGAAAAAAGGAAGGAAAAATAAAGTATATGTGTATACACAGGATAGTTTGGATAACTGTACCGCGGATTCCTACTGGTCAATTGAAAGGAACAACTACTGCTTAAACTACTTTTCTTCTTTTTAATTGTTTTGACCAATTTTGTATGCTTATATCTGATAATCTGAACTACTGATTTGAAGACAACAGGTTCTCTTATGTCCTGAGACCTCACTGACTTGAAAGGATATGCTGGAATGCCTGTCATTCTGGCCTTCTAAATGTGTAGTGCTTCTAATGTCATATCAATTAGTGCTATACTGTCTGTCTGTCAAGTAAATGTTTGTTTAAAAACGTAATAAATGGAAACAAGAGACAAAGAAAGTCATAAGACTGTCATTCTACAATGTTTTATATGGTTAGATTTCTAAGTTTCTTTATAAAAATATGTAATTGGGGGGCCAGAGAAATGGCTCAGTAGAATAAAAGCTTCCCTGGCAAGCTCAAGGGCCTGAGTTCAATCCCTAGTTCCACCAAAGTAAATAAAATAAAAATAAAAATATATATAATTATTTATGCTTTTTACCATTTTTTTTTCACATTCTGTAGGACTTTAAAATTTAGTACCTCAAAGATTGGTGGAAAACATCTCTTCCATGTGATGCCTAAAGCATTTGATATTCAGACAGATAGTGTTATCAATCTCAACTCCCTATATTTTTCGGTAATGATACTAAGCTTCTCTTCTAGAGGGTTATCAACTTAAGTTTGCAGACCAAACAAATAGAAGGATAGTCAACATTTTGATCTTTTCAAAACTTTATATTTAAGTTGTAGCTCTAAAAATGTGTTTTCAGTGTAATTTAGTTGATATTTGTTATTAAGAAATATTTGGATTATTTTGTAGGTAAGAATTTTTCTGTAATGAAAAATATGGTGGCATTTCAATTTAGTGATTTATTTGTGCTTTACATCACATCTTATTTATTATCCATTCTATTTCAAACTTTTTTTTGTCACTGTGCATAATGATACGTTGTGGCTTTTTTTGTGGCCTATACTCAAGGTCTTATTGTGTCTGATCTAGAAATTACATCACACAATGGAAAAATATTTAATATGATGTTAGTATTTTAAAATCCTCCAAGCAAATATAGGTTCAACATAATTACTTTTCCTTTCATGCAATAGTTTCACTTGATTTATTTTTTTCATTTTTAAGGTGCATACACAGGTTATGAGTATGTGGCTCAATTTTGTTTCATAATAAGAGTACTTTTTTGCTTTGAAGCTTAAGCATGAAGGGATGGAGTATTGCTCACCTTCTGAAAATTCTTTTTCCACTCCAGCACCTGATTTCTCGGCTCAGAGCAGCATTATCCCAACATCAAGGTAATCAGAGCACCTCCATCTGGCTCTGGTTTATATAAATGTAATTCAGCATCACCAGTTCTTCAGTATTTTCACTTTTAGTCCCATTTGCTATTGAACACTTGATATGTTTTGTTGCATGTTTCCGTAACCCACTGATTAAAACTGTCACTGCATTTTCTGAATGTTCAAGTGGCTTTGAATTTGGCTGCTAATAGCCATGTGCCATCATTGTAGTGTATTATTATTATGAAAATATTGGTATGTAAAATATGAAACTTGTCTTCTAAAAACATGAAAAATTTCTGTTGGCCCTATATGAGCAAAGACTTGCTGTAAAACGTGTTAAGTTCTCTGCACCCTTAGTAGGTGCTAACAGTTTCCTAGAATCTTTGTACTAATGCTAACAATGTATGATCATCCTGATCTATCAACATCATGCAGTAAAACTGAAATTTTCTACTACATTCAGCTGAGATTTTTGGCTATTATACAAGAATAAAAATAGTAGTGTTGATGGCTGATATCCATTATTTACTGTTTCTCTCTAACTGAAATTAAACCATTGAGTAGCATTTTCCTATGAACCTGTTTGTTTTCATTGGCACATTATGTTTGCGATGTGTTGTCTATATTCATTTATTGATTATACTCACTTATAAGTACTGGAAATAAGTTTTTGTTGTCTTTTGATGAGGTGCAAATGTTAACTTAAAGGTAACAATTTTGGAATGTGACACCTTTGGTTCATTACTTTTGTAGTGTTCAAATAATGTTCTCATGCATTAAGAATACAGATTCTAACATTTTGATCAGTGTTCTGTTCTATATATAATACAATTGCACTGCAGTGATTAAAATGTTTTTTCTTTGGTTAAAAAGTTCTAATTTATTCTGAAAACTTTTTATGGTCTGCTATTGGTACTTATGTGCTTCAAGTACCAATGGCAGACCATAAGTGGATTAAGAAAACATGGCCCAAAAACACTCTTTAAAAGATATAGAAACTATGTGCAGATGGCTTTCTTCTGCACACTATGTTTATAAAATAAACATACTATAACAGCTAGTTGTATAGTATTTCCACTGTCTTAGGTATTTTATGTAATCTTGAGGCTATTTAAAATATAGGAGAGGATTGTATAGGTTATATGAAAGTATTGATGGCATTTGTATATAAAAAACTTTCAGTATATAGGATTAGAATCCTTATGCTATCAAGTGACTGCTGTCTTAGTCTTCATTGCATCTTTTTTTCATTGATTCACCCAGGCTAACATTTCCTCAGCCTGGTAATGAAGCCCTCTTCTATTCATTTGCCATTGTTCCTGACTCTGTTGTCTCTAGTAATTTGAAAGCATTGCACAACAAACTGGAAAAGTTTAGCTATTTTAAATCAGAAACATTCTGAAGATCCCTACATCTTCATAGCAGAATGGCATCTAAAGACTTGGCAATAGGACTGACTTTTCTGACTCAGGTAATCACTGGAATTATAGCTAATGTTGTTTTTCTGTTCCATTATCTCTCGTTTGTTTTCACTGGATACAGATTAAAACACATAGATTTAATAGCTGAACACTTGACTTTAGCAAACACAATGATCATGCTATCTAAAGGAGTTTTACAGACAATGGAAGTGTTTAGTATAAAGTATTTCTCTCATGTTCTGCGATGCACAATTCTTTTGTATATATTCAGAGTGGCCAGGGGTGTGTCAGTCAGCACAACTTGCCTCCTGAGTGTCTTCCAGACATTGAAGATCAGCTCCATGAACTCCCCTTGGAAGGAACTTAAAGCTAAACTTCTCAACCACATTGACTTCTCTATTTTCCTCATTTGGATGCTCTATATGTTGGTAAATTGTATTTTTCCATTTTATGACATGATACAATACAGCAGGAAAAATATAACAAAGGAAAAAGATTCTGGATTCTGTTCTGTTGGATTACGAGATCAAATCACAGATGCTTTGTATTCAATACTCATATTATTCCCAGAAGTTTTGTGTTCTGCTATAATGATCTGGTCCAGTGGCTCCATGATTTTCATACTGCACAGGCACAAGCAACAGGTCCAACACATTCATAGGATATCATGCCCTGAGACCAGGGCCACCCGAAGTGTCCTTGTCCTTGTGTGCACCTTTGTGTCCTTTTATACCCTCTCCTCACTCTTTTATGTTTGTGTTGTAAATTTCTATATTCCCAGTGGGTGGTTCATGAAAACTTCTGCCTTGATTTCCACATGTTTCCCCACTGTCAGTCCTTTTGTTCTGATGACATACAACTCCACGGCATCCAGACTCTGGCTCAAATTCTCAAAGTTTTTTAGAAAGATGTACATCACAATTTTGCACAAAGTTTATTGACTGAGACACAGAATGTTCTCTAAAGAGATGAGACAGAAAGGAAAGGAGGCTTTGAGTGTATCCAATAGTGCAGTTCTCTAAGGTGCTTGAAGCTTCAGGTTTGATTTTCATTAAGACAAAAAATGGATAAAATAAATATCATTTAAAATTTTAAAAGTAGTATTTAAGGACAAAGACACCAGTCTCTGAGGTGAAGCATGGTTATTAGGGGATTTATGAACTGTGTCACTGCGGAACTCTCAGGTCAATGTGGTAGACAAGGCTGATCCCTCTATACAGCATTCTACTGAAGACTGACCCAAAATGTTTAGGAAGGAAATAATATTGGCTTAGTAACAAACAATGGATCATGTTGATAAGTAACTGATAGGAGCAATGCATTGATAGAAACACTTATAGAAGACAAAACAGTGCACAAATGAGTGGTGAATAGTTCCAGGATGCCCGGTGTAGGTGATCAGCTATCTGTATGCCTTATTGTTAGTGGTTCCAAACCTTAACATAAGAGCATAACCTCTTTTCATGGTTGTTTGTGTAGAATGAGTCTTAGCAGATAAAGATATCCTCTTTATGGTCCAGAGGGAAGATTTTTTTACTTTACCAGAGAACAAGAATGTATCATTCCATCACAGTTTGTGGCAAGTTTAGCAGAAAATTGTTTAAAAGATTTTTAAACAAAAAAGTCTTCTCTTTGATATTTTTTCCCACGGGTGACCTCAATAGAGACTAATGAAGTGTCATTTTGGCTCTAGGTAGTTGTGGTTGGTTGGAACACTCTGTATATGTCCATTAAATCCATTTGTTTCAAGCTCTGATTCAGTTATGCTACTTCTTTGTTAATTTTTTGTGTTCTTGAACTATGTTTTGGGGATAAGAGGTGTTAAGGTCTCCTGTTAAGATTGTGGTATTGCACATTAGATTTTTCATGTCCATTAAGATTTGTCTTATATGCTTCTGTGCTCCTCTGTTTGGTGCCTTCATATTTATGAGTGTTATCTGTTCCTCTTGAATTTTTCCCATAATAAGTATAGAGTGCCCTTCTTTATTTTGTTTGATCACTCTTGGTTTGAAGTTGAGACTGTTTGAGCACAGGATTGCTATCCCTGCATTTACTGAGGTGCTGGGGCATGTAGTATTGTTTTTCATCCTTTGACTTTTAGCCTATGAATTTCTTTATGAGTTAAATGTGTTCCTTGTATACAGCATATTGTTGGATTTTATTTCCTCATCCACTGTGCCAGTCTATTTCTTTTAAGTGGTGAATTGATTTTTTTTACATTTATGATTATAATTGAGATGCTCTGACATATAATTGTCATGTTATTTAGCTGCTGTTTACTCCTTTTCCTCTGTGTTTGTTTGCCCTATTAGTTGATTCCTCTGTGCTGTATTTCACTTCTCCATCAAACTTGAAAGAGAGTTTTGAAGTGTGTGGTAGAATGGGCTGGAATTTGTTTTCACAGAGGCCTGAAGGACTCTGCTTCTTACCTTCATGGTTTGAGAAAAGAAGCCAGCCATTATTCTTATAGGTTTTCCTTTAAATGTGATCTGTTTCTTTGCTCTAACGGATTTCAGTATACTATTTTTGTGCTGGATTTCTGTCTTGGTTTATTTATTTGTTTGTTTGTTTGTTTGTTTGTTTGTTTTTGGCAGAACCAGGGATTAAATTCAGTCCCTTGTGCTTGCCATGGAGCGCTTAATCCACTGAGCCATTTCCCTGGCCCCATTGGTGTATTTTGAATTAAGTTGCTGTTATTTGAAGTTCTGCATGCTTCAGTTACTGCATGTCAGATTGTTTCTCCATAGATGGGAAGTTTTCTGCTATTACTTGTGCCTGTATTCTTTTTATATCATTTGTACTGTCTCTTTATTTCTCATTGATATCTAATAATGTAATGTTGTTCATCTCTGCATCATCTTGCAGGTGATGGATTATTTTTTCCTGCATCCTAGTTATTTTTAAGAGATCTTTTCTTACATTTTCACTAGCTTCAGAGGTGTCTTCAAGGCGGGAAACTCTATCTGCACTTTCACTCAAATGGTTTTACAAGCTTGTGACTGAGATTTTCAGTTCCTCTATATCTCTTTAACTGTGTTTCATTCAATCTATTTCTTTCCTGTATTGCTCGTTCAAGGATTCCTTTGTTTTTCTAATCTCCTCTATTTTTTATCAGTGCCTTATTGAGAAGAGTTATTAATTCTTTTACTTCAGAGATTATTTCTGATCTGATTTGCTCTATAAATTTCTGTGTTAGATTCTTTACTTCCAACGCTATTAATTGAGAAATTCCTTTTATAGTTTAGAGGTTATTTCTGATTTGAGTTCCGCTGTACCTTTTCTCAGTAGTTTCTTTACTTCAGACACTATTAATTCTTACACATCATCTGTGTGATTTCCAGTTTCTTTTGTGCTAGTGTCTTCTGCACTTGTTCTGGGTGGGCGTGCGGCCTGAGATTACATTTCACTTCTTTTCCATGTCATTTTGTAAAACACTGTCCTCTGACCTTTGGTCTAATGCTTTGGTGCAGTTATAACCTTAGTACCTAATGAAATTCTTACCAAAGAGAGATTATATAATTAATGCAGTTATAATTTTGTATTACAGAAATACAATGACGAACACTAATAATGGATAATGATATTTAGCATTTGTCAAACTTTTGTTATTAGTAGATTTCTATTTTGGACAGTAGTAGCACTCATTATGTCTTCATAGCTAAGCAGATATTAATATGGGAATTTGTATTTAATTTAGTTCCACTAAGTTCTATCTGATAGCCTCCCTCTTGACATACCTGAAGTTTTCCAGGCAAACTAGTTCACCTTGGTTAACTTTAACCACCCCCCCATCATTTAATAAACAGGGAGAATGCATTTAGAGATCTAGTTCGAGCAAAATGTCTCAACTTACTGGGTGCAGATCTAAGAAGTTTGAACTCATCCTGTGCCTGTCTTGGGTCTGGCTGCTGTGCTCAGCTTCTTCCTCTTACAAACTTTGAAAATGAACCTGTTGTGCCCCTTTGGCAAGATGTTCTGCTCCTTGATTAGGTGGGTGGTTCTAGCTCTTAGTCTCTCGGTAAGGACCTCAGCTATAGAGTTTCACACCAGGCCTGTAAGCCAGGGCTGGGTTTGGTCTGGAGGGGTCCAAAGAGCAGGCAGGAGGACTCACTCAAAAGTGGGCCTGGCCTATGTCTAGAGAGATTCTTCAGGCAAAGAGGAGCATGGAAGCTCTTCCACACAATCACTGGGCCTTGTCTTGGGTTGAGTGTGGAGGGGTCACCAGAGTACGGAGGAAGTTCTCATTCACATGCTGGGCCTCAGCTGGTTCTGGAGGGATTTGTGTGTGTCTCAACAGCACGGCTGAAGGTCTCAATCACATTCTGGACTTGGGCTGGATCGAGAGGGTTCCAGCAAGCACAGAAAAGCTCAGAAGCCCTACCACACTCTCGTAGGGTCTGGGCTTGGGCTGCATCTAGTTTGGCAGTTTGTATGTATCCAGAAATCAGTCTACTGATGTGTCTTTTATTTTGTTACAAAAGAGATTCTTGAAGCAAATATTGATGATTGTTTCGATTTCTTCAAGAGTTGTTTTACCTTTATCAGTCTCATGCTAATTTCATCACTTTAATTCCTTTCTTCTATTTTTTGATAATGTTGTAAAAAAACTTAGCAAATTTATTCAATTTATAATTCAGTCAACCCTTCAATTCATCAATTCTTTATTTGTTTTTTTAGTCTCTACTACATTGATTTTACTCCAGGTTTTATAGTTCCTTCAAGCATAAATTTTTTGTTTGTTTTATTGAAGGACAAATATCAATGAGACAGTTTTAAGATACCTTGACAAGATGGATTTGATAAATTAATACATTGCAAACTGTTTTCATAATGTTTTCGTATCATAGAAGGTGCATACATGATATTATACTTACAGACATTATTATAGCATATGACTCTTATCAGTAAAGAAAGGGAGTGTAGCTGTTTGCGTATCTTATTTTTTATGCCTGAATTACATCGAAGATTCAATAATTAATACTTTCTACCTTGTTATTTTCCTAGTGGTTGTCCATAGTACTAAAAGCTGACATAATATCCTGTCCAACCACCATTAGTGCAAATCTTGCGTCTCATAAAATTATGTAGAAGCACAGCGTTATCTATCCCCACTGTACTGTCTATACACACACATCATGATTCTTCCTTTCTATACCCCTTCCTTTGTCTACACCTGTCAGAGATGGCACTCCATTGTCATTCAACTAACTTAGGTGTCAAGCATAATATTTTTTGCTGCACTACTTTCTGTTTTAATAGATGTATTGGTTTGAAAATTAAATTATATATTTGAACTCATCCTGCCTTCCTAATATGGGTATTCACCTCTGTAAATGTCCCACTTAGGACTGCTTTCATTGCACCTCTTAAAATCAGTATGCAGCATTAACATTATTGCACAGTTGTAGATATCATTTAATTTCATGTTTAATTAATCTGTGATATCTTGTTACTCAGTAGGGTATTATTTAATTTCCATTTATTTATGCAATTAGTTTTTACCTTTGATTTCCACTTTAATTGTACTATGGTCAGATGATATGCTTAGAATAATTTCATTTCTTTGCAGTTACTTTTATGGGCTGGTTTGTGGTCTGTTTTGAAGAACTTCACATGTGCACACTGTTGTTTTAATTTGGATCTCTGGAACAAATCGTGATATTCAATAATTTCTTTCAGATTTACCTATTTCTCCTTCTTCATCTTAGAAGTGTCTATTCATTCCAGATTCCCTTATTTTGGATTGCACTTCTAAATTTGGGCCTGGCTTATATTTTCGAGATTTTATATATTTTAGACAATGATCCTTTGAGGAAGGATTTTTTTTTCCCACACTTCAAGTATTTTCTTACCTCTTTTGGTTAATTTTGCTTCCAATAATTGAAGATACTATTTGCTCATCCTTTCTGATAATACCTGTGTGATCAAGGCTGTTAAGAAAGTCTGTCAATTTCCAACATCAGTGAGGTCATGCTTTCATTTACTCAATGTTATTCTGGCTCAATATTCAAAAGATATGAAAGAAGGCAGGTGGAAAAACATGCAAGTACATATACAGGATGGCTAAGGTGATTGTACTAAATTTTCCACTGAAATTTTTTATTTTATTGAAAATAGAGGGGCAGGGAAGATAGCTCAGTAGAACAAGTGCGCAGAAAGCACAAGGGTCTGAGTTCAATACCTGGTTCCACCAAAATAAATAAATAAATAAATAAATGAATGAATGAAAATAGCAGGTAATGTGTAGCATTTTCACCTTGACTAACTCTGCATGCTGATATCTGTGATGTAAGTAAATACACAGAGGTTATCAATATGCAATACAAGAGCCATGGTTTCATCTTGGTCTTCTAAATGTGCATCATTTCTAATATCATATCAATTATTACTATATTTTCTTTAAAATAAATTTTTTGAGAAAGGAAAAAGATAAGCAAGAAAATATTTAATGTTTCTTAGAAGCAAGCAGTAATATTCAATCATAAGTCCAATCTTACATAACTGTATCTGTTAATCTAAGGAAAAGATTTGATGATAAAAAACAGATAATATATCCACCATTGTCAATCAGCTATTCTTGTTTTGAAAACCCATAGCATGTGTACTGTTGTACATTACCCTGTTTCTGTCTTTGTTTCTCATTTTTGTTGTTGCTTTCATTTTTAGTTCTCAAAACAACATTAGTTCTAAAATAAATATTCTCAATTTTTGCAGTGTATGCATCACCATAAGTGCTGTGGTATCTACTAGAAACATACTTAATTCACAGAAAACCACTGCTTACACACAGATTTCTTTATTCCTTTCTATTCCAGAACAATTTGGCCATGGGTCACCAGTGCCTCATTGAAATATTAGTATCATCTGGCTTTTAACCAGAGTTGCCTGTTTGCATTTACATTGGTGCCCTCTGTGCTAAGAATTTTAGTTAAATTCTTAAATCCTCAAGAAATGAAAGTGCATGTGTGATGTTACAACAATAAACTTATTTGTTTTATTTTCATTGCTTCCATGGCTTTAATATTAGCATCATATTTAAGTGTTATTAATAAGCAATATGGCTTTAACATAACATGAACATTTATAAGCATAAAAGATGTACTTCCATTGTTAACACATCATACCCAAATTGAGGTTATTAAATATGAGTAATGCATTACAATAGCAACAAGAATTCTCACACAATTTTTTAACCAAAATGAAATATCACATGAGATATAGAGCAAGTGTTGTAACTTTAACTCTGATTTGACTATGCAGCATAAATGGCAATAAAATTTTAAAAAGTAACTGAATCATTCCACCTTAGCAGATATATATTCAGTGTTATAGACATACTAAAGGAATACATTTATATGATTTGCTCATGGTTAAGACATAACATGAAGATTTATAATGATCATGGATTCCATAGGACAATTTTCATGGACAATGAAAAGTTAAGTGAAATGCGGTGGTGCAAGCCTATTCTTTCAATATGCTGGGAGAATGAGGTAGGAGGATTGCAAGCATGAGCCTTGCCACCCAAATTACCATATTAGCAAAACTTTACTCAAATAAAAAAATAATGTCTATGGATATGTTAATGCAAATTCTTGTAGTTCCAAGGTTTAGAGACGTTTTGCTCAAGCAATCAAAAGGGCTCAGGAGAAAGTGCTGTGCCCACAAACTGTCCTCAGGCTCTTCCTAAGGGTCAGAATCTATTTCTGTTTGTGTGTGTCTCCTGTACATCAGCCTTCGCTTAACAGGATTTCTCCCTCTGTCAAGAACACTTTCCCAGAGCCTGTGCATCTGCCTTTCAGTCTGAAAGCAAAATTTCTCACCTTTCTCATTCCCTGTGTAGTGTTTGTTAACTCAAGGAGCAAGTTACAGGAACCATGAATATGTGGGTGTGTGGGGAGATAGATGAACATAGGTGATCCTGGGAATGCACATCTCCATGGGACAAGAATGATCTCTTCTCCCTGTTGTCAGTGACAATGAAACCTTCAGAACTGTGCACCTGAGAATTTTTCTTAATTCCAAATTTCAAGAAGCAATGAAAAGTTTCTTGTCTTTGGAAACTACCTCAAAGAGGATCAGAGGAGAGTGTGGTTCAGAAGCTCACTTTCTATCCTCTCTGTGCAGACTTTTCTCAAAAGGAGCATCTGGGAAAGTAGAGATCATGATTGATCAAGGAACAGGAAAGCAGATGTGTCCCCGTGAATCCTGAGCTTTTCTGAGAAGCTGTTAATCACACAAACCTTGTGTCCTTTTCCCATATTTAGGAATGTATCATTGATTATGAAATTTCATAATCACAAAATATCACTTGTGCATGTTTGTACACACTAACTGGAAACTATAGTTGGAATGCAAAAGAAAAAAAAGCTACTCGGTGGTTGTTTCTTCAAAGATTTAGTACTTTATTCAAGGCATTATTTAAAGTTTGGCATTATCTGTATAGTTTGAAGATTTCATACGGGAAACAATATAGTTCAAGACATATTTTATAATAGCATTTAACGATGAATCGCCCAAGAATTAAATACAAGTGCAAGAAATCTATGCACAGACTAAATGCTTAAGAACCCAACTAACGGCCTAGATCCTAATATCCTGTATGAGCACATTTGGAAACTCAAAGCTCTTAACAAGGCCTCCCACAAGTTCATCTGGAGGTCTCATATAATTCTGCTTCACAGATCTGTGTTGGAAAGACCCAAAGGTCAGTGGTGAAATCCTGGAAGTCTATGCCACTGGGATGAAGGATCTCTGCTAGCAAGATGAACGATGGGAACTGGATCAAAGAGGGGACAATCGAGGTCAGTATCAAAATACCAAATCCCTCCTCAGTAATAGTGAGCAATTCCAATGATAAGGAAAGCTGAGTTCCCTTAGATTAGCCAATGTGACAAACTCCATGTGGCTGAGCCAGGAAGCTCAATGTAAGGACCCATGCCTCTCCAAAGTTTATCAGGAAAGCCAGAATGACAAGGTCCTCCAGCAGAACAGCCCAAGAAAACTATCATCTTTCAACACCTCCGATAGCTTCTCCAAACAACGTCCCTAACAGGGTTTTAGCAGCTTCTCATGTTCTGCATTTATGCTGCTGGCTACAATCATCAGGTGGACCTCCCACAGTGAGCACCATGTTAGTTTTATTCAGCTGGGTGTAATAAGTTGATGACGAGTTAAAAATCCATTACAGGTAAAACACAGCAGTACTATATATACATTATATTGAGGGTCCAACAACAAATGTGCCCCATAGGAAGAAGTATATAAATAATTAGTAGGAAATGTGTTTAGCTATAATGAGTTTAATATATGTTACTTTTGCCTCTACAATTATAATAGGTTGGGAAAATGGTGGACGTTAAATTTCAGACATTTAATATTTTGATAAACTGCTTAAATGTATATATTTGATAAGCATACACAAACTGAAAATGTACTCATTCTATATTTAGCAATCGTGGCCCCTGTACCTTTTCTGAATCTGTGCAGTGGACACCCCCATGTACTGGTATCTGCACAGCATGCTAAGTAGCAGCTCTAATTCAATGATTCATGCCTTACATTGGTCAAAATACCAAGTAATCAAGCCATAGGCTATTGGAACATATGACATTTTACACCTAAATATTGATGTACTTGTTTGAGTGATAACAGAGATGAACAGTGAAATCATTGTTATTTGCAGATGATAGGGTATTATGCATAGAAGGACCCCAAAACTTCACCATGAGTCTTGTAGGTTTAATTACAAAATTAAGGATACAAAGTAAATGGCCTAGAATCAGTAGTATTTTTGTACACAAACAATGTATGCAGAGAGAAATTAGTGAAACTCAATCTTTTACAATAACATTCAAAACAATGAAATACTTAGCATTAATCTCACAAAGACATAAATATTTAAATATTGAAAAATATGGTACTCAGAACAAAGAGATTGAAGCAGATTTCAAAAAACAGAAAAAAAAATCCACACTCTTGGGTAGGTTGAGCCAGAATTGTAAAAATGGCTGTACTACCAAAATTAATATGCAGATTTAATGCATTCCCAATTGCAGTGCCATTAGTATGACTCACAGACCTAAAGAAACTTTCCTCAAATTCATTTGGAACCTGAAGAGACAGAATATCCAAATCAAACATGAGAAATGAAGAAAAGGCAGAAGCCCTGTCTGAAATTATATTATAAAACTACTATTATGAAATCAGTATGTTACAGGTGAGAAGAAATACTTTAGCAATAGAAGATGCAGAAACAGCTGCAAATGCACTTAGCCATCTTATCTATGATAAGGGGCAAAATATGTTCATAGGAAGGAATATATCATTTTTAATACATTGTACTGGAAAAGTTGGCTTTCCACATGCTGAAGGCTAAAACTAGACTCATACCTATCACCACTCACAAAGCTAAAAATTAGATCAAATATTTAAATATTAAAACATAAACACTAAATCTTCTGGAGGAAACCATAGATAGATATTTTAAAGACATAGTGGTAGGTAGAGAGTTCATGAACAAAAACCAAGCTTCGCAGGAGACAGTGCAAAGACTCAACAACTGAAATCCCATCTTTTTTAAGAGTTTCTGTACTTCAAAGCAAATTTCAATCAGAGGAAAAAGAAAACAGACAAACTGGGAAAAAAGTTAGAGTCAACTTTTCCTCTGACAAAGGCTTCCTGTGGAGGACATATAAAGAATTTAAAAAAATCATGCCCCTAAAAATTCAAAGACCCAATCCAAAAATGGACATCTGAGATGAATATACACTTATCAGAGGAAGAAATAGAATAAAATAAATATATGAAAACATGTTCAACATCATTGGTCCTTTGAGAAATGCAAATTAAGACAACACTGACATTCTTTCTCACCCCAGAAAGCATATCTAATATCAAAATGTTAGTAAGTAAAAAATTCTGGAAATGCTGTCGAGAGAAAGGAATGTTTTTCACTGCTCATGAGAATGTAGATGTAAAGACATTAAGTAAATCAGTGTGGATATTCTTTAAAAAGTTAAGATTGGAGCTCGTATTCCATCTAGCTATTTTCATCCTGGATATTTTTCTAGAATAATTGAAAACATCATTCAACAGCTGTATATGTGTGCACAAATTTATAGCAGCAAAATTTGTTATGGCTAAATTCTGGATACAACACAGATGTCCATCAACTAAAGAATGAATAAAGGTGCCGTGGCATTTTTACAAATACAGTATTATACAGCTATAAAACAAGATAAATTTGAATCCTTTTTCAATAAGAGGAATTCAACTAGATAAACATTTCTTAACTGAAATAAATCAGACTCACATGTGCAAACATCGTATTGCATTCTTAGTGTGAAAACCTGAAAGAGAAAAATTGAATTGAAGTGTAAATAGATACTGGGAAACGGGAATGAACTCATACAAAGCAAAGAGTTACTGAATTTATGAGGACAGGAGAGAGACTGGGGGAAAGAGATTTATCTATGTATCTAAGCAGGATTATTTCAACACCTGTACTATATTTTTCTACTGGTCTGTGGGAGGGAGAAGATAGTGCTTAATTAGTTTTGTCTATTTTAACTGATTGTATTTTTATCACTTTAATTTCTTATATATTTTTTCATTTCTTCTTTTTTCTTCCAATTTTACATATACATATCTAATGATATGAATTATTGGTTAGAGGACAACACTATGTATTGCAATAAATACTGTGAAATTGATATTATATTGTTAAGTGAGAATTTGCACCACTTGTAATCTTTTCTGTTTTAATTCTAATTTGTACTCCTTAAAAGTAATAATGACAGGTATAGTGGTGTTCTCCAATGGAGTAGAAGCTATGATAATTTTTTTTTTCATTTTTGTTTCTTCATTCAATGGAGTTATATTATGACCCAAACTGTTCAGAGCAACTCAAAATGATTTTCAGACTTCATTTCTGAATATTAATTGGTTCCACCCAAACTTTTGGCTAATTTCTCTTTTCCTATTAATTGAAATTATCCTTCAGATACATTAGTTTAATTTCCTAGTTTTCATAGATGTGTCATATTATGTTTAGAGACAACACGTGATGGCTTCCTCGTCCAAAATATAGGATTCACTGTACAATCAAAGTTCAATTATAAAATCAAAAGGAGGATTTCAACCTCTCTAAAGTCACTTGTAAATGTTTACTATTAAAAGTTTTAAAAGACGAGAAAATAGGTGAAGCAGCAAAAAGAGAATTTGGGTAAGTGGTTACGCTGCTGTTTTCTTTTCGAGAGAAGCTGAAAGACTTTATTGGGTTTAGAACATGCTTTCAGGTTGTATTATGAAGCCAGATTTGGAGAAAAGTTAATGAGGCTAAATTTGATCTGAGACCTAGCGAAGAATGTGACAAGATGTAAATCTAATCATTAATTAGGTGATATAGCATATACAGATAACTGAGATGAAAGCTACCACTATTCTTAAGACAAAATAAAATACAAAACAAACATCTGTAACATAGATAACAGATTCTATCCCTTCCAAATTTTTCTACTAAGAGATCTCTTTTAATTGAAAAATAACAAAATCTGACTAGGCTATAATTAATTACAAACTTATAATGATTGTAACAGAGTTACAATTAAATTTAGTGAAGAATATATTTGAGCACACTCTGATATTGTAAAGATGTTTGTGTGTTTTGTATATTTGTTTATATGTTTGCATCTATCACTCTGATATCAGCTCTTCCTCTTTTGTTCTTGCATCCAACAATATTTTTCCATCATTTGTTTATAACACAATGTGGGTTATAGACCTAAAATCATACCTTCCCCTGTTTTATCAGCTGGTATAAGTGATATTAAAATTCATTTACTCATAGTCATGAAAAACTGAAGCAAATTAAACTAAAATTTCTTATTGCTCAGGACTCTGGTGAATAAAGGAGTAAGCATTCTTTTCTCTTTTTTAATGAGCACTCAAAAATCTCTCTAATCTCTTGGCAGACACTCTTAATAATAGGGTCACTGGGTGAAAAGAAAAGTTTTTCAAAAAAATTTACATTAAGTTTTTCTCATGAGAGATGCTCTGGATACAAAACTAAATTAAGAAACAAAGGTTTTCACTTATGTATGCTGATTTGTTATTGTTTTTTTTCATTTATTTTTATTTTTTTTAAATACAAATGTCAATCAGACAGTTTCAAAATACCTTAACCATACAGAGTCGATGAACTAATACATTGCAAACTGTTTTCATAACGTTTTGGTATTGTATAAGGTGCATACATGATATTATATTTACAGGTTTTTTATAGCTGAATTATATGAAAAATTCAATAATTATTTACCTACTGGATAACCATAGCACTAAAAGCCGATATAATATCCTGTCCAACCACCATTAGTGCAGATCTTGCCTATCATAGAATTATGTAGAAGCACAGCGTTATCTATCCCAACTGTACTGTCTATACACACATCATGATTTTTTCTTTCTACAACCCTTCATTTGTCTACACCTGTCAAAAGTGGGCACTCCATTGACATTCAACTACCTTAGGTGCTTGAACTCGACACCACAATCCAACACAGTCCAGCATTCTGCAACCATAGGGAGTTATTCAAAGAAATTGTCGACCATATCCATTTACAGCTCAGCTTAATATTATGGGCTTACGATAAAAGTATACTTTTCTGCTTTTCTGCTGGATGGTTAAGACCTAGGTAGATCAAAACTTATATACCAACACATGAACTTTATATTTCCTGTGTGGTCATTGAAGTCTTCTCATGGTTTATCTTGTAGTCCTGTACATTATTCTGTAGTT
>PVKA01017889.1:0-44911 GCA_004027165.1 Ctenomys sociabilis | reverse complement strand
ATATCCTGCACGGGTCCAGCTGAAAACCTAGAGCTCACAGCAAAGTCTCATGCAGACCTGCTTCATGGATCTGTGCTGGGAAGGCCCAAAGGTCAGTGGTGAAAGCTGGGAAGTCTAAACAATAGGATGAAGGATCTGTGCTTGCAAGCTGAGGGATCTGCACCGGAGCCAGGAAGCGATGCTCAAGTTAAGCACCAGCATTCCCCCAAAAGTACCACAGCCATCCTCAGCGACAGCGAGGTCCTGAACTCCTCCAGTGATCAGGAAAGCTGAATTCCCATCAGGAAAGCCAGTGCAATAAGCTTCTCCACGAGGCTGAACAGTGCACCAGCTTCCCCTCCAGAGCCAGGAAGCAATGCTCAGAATGAGGACCAGAGTTCCTCTGAAGTTCATCGGGAAAGCCAGCATGACACGGTGCCCCAGCAGCACAGCCCAAGAGAACCAGCAGCTTCCAGCAGCTCCAACAGCTACTCCAAACAGCCTCCCTACCAGCGCTCCGGCAGCTTCTCCTGCTCTGCCTTTTATGCTGCTGGCAACAACCCTCAGGTGGGTCTCCTATGCCTAGCACCACTCTAGTGTGTAAGAACACAGCTGGGTGTAGGAAGTTGCCTGCCAGTTAGAAATTCACTACAGGCATCATCCCCCCAAAATAGAAGGAGCAGATAACATGATCTCTGAGACTCCCCACTATCAACAAATTAGTTTACTGGAAGGAATCAGCTTTCTAACAAAGAGTATAAACTCCAGGTTTCCTTCATTTCCGATTCTTAAATTGGTATTTTACAATACAAAAGCAAACTACCCAGATTAGACAACTTTGTTTCTATAGCTGTGAAATTTTTCTCTCATGTATTATTGCCACAGTAAAGATAGTAATAACTTTAACGAGACTGCCAGAATCAAGAGGCTTTTTAGCACTTTTTTGAAAATAGGTATTTATTATAAAAATTATACAAAGTGACTTTTTATTACAAATTATAGTGGAAGCTTTTAAGTAGTTTACTTCCTCCTCCCAAAAAGTGTGTTTTACCTTTTACAGTCTTGAGGCACTATAGGAATTTTGATGGTACAGAGAATGACTCACAAACATTCCATGAAACCTTATCACAATGTACAAAGATATGGTAGAAACCACAGTAACTATAGTACATTTTTTAGTCAAACTTATTTTTTTCTCATTTTGGCCAGCTCAGCCCACCCTGAGGGTGGGGCTGACACAGTATATGGTACCTGGAATCAAATCTTGGTCCTCTGAACCTGCCTAAGCTTTCCTAAGCAGGCACTTGAGACCACTGAGCTATCTCCCTGGCCCCAGTCATTTTCGGCAAAGTTTAAATTATAAAAGTAAAAATTACAGAGTAGTAAGTGGATATCCGCCCTGAATTTTTGGAAGCAAAAAAAAAAAATTTTTTTTTTCTTATTTTGTTTTCTCTTCCCCAAAACACTTTTAAAAGCAAAAGTTAAAGATTTCTCCAGGTATGTGAAACTTCAGTACTCTATTTTTGTACTTTGAAGAAACCCTAAAAAAAAGCAGCATCAGTTAAATAGTGGTTACCTCACACACAGGTATGTGTCCTGGCCACAAGGAACCCAGCTTGTGAGAGGAACTGACTCACAACCCAGTACTCTCTCAGGTAAGGAGAAAAGGCGGTCAGTAGCAGGGATGCAGCGCAGAGCCGATAGGGTCTTTCTTGTGGGGAAACAAGGATATCAGACTGAGGGCCCTCCTTACAGAATCCAAGCTGGTCCTGACTAAAAGTAATTCAGGTCCAGTGTCCCGGATGACCATCTCCTCATCCCTTCAAAACACAGCACACAGGCCTGAATGACAGGAAAGCCGTCAGTGCAAACCACTCTATATTAATGCTAACACCCTGGCTTTAGCCAACAGAATGACAAAGTGTGAATTTTTTAAAGGTTGTTAATAGGACTATACATTAAAGCTAGAGATCAATTTATTTCCTAGAAATGAAACATAATCCATGTCACCTAATACCATTTAAACACTATTTTCTTATTGCAAGCAAAAAGAAAAAGAAAAAAAACTGAGCCTTTTATTTGAAACATAAATTATCTGTATAAACAATCTACTATCTATGAAGAATTGACCTATTGTCAAACAACTGAATTTTTTTTTTGGGGGGGGTAGTGGGGATTGAACTCAGGCCCCTGTGCTTGCTTATTCCACTGAGCCATCTCCTTGGCCCCCAACTGAAGGAATTTAACCACTTAAAGAATTGGCATTTAAAGCAATGAAAGCCAAAATCAAAGATTCCACTGAATTCTACAAAGTAAGTTGGTACATTTAATGTGTATTTTACCATAACTAAAAAATTTTAAATATTGGAACATAGGTACCTTGCTGATTAAACAAAACACATCAACTAAGTAGTTAGATTACTTATATAAGAAAGTTACTTCTCTTTTTATATTCTGACATTCAAGGGCTTGAGATCAATCCCTATATATGCAAGCAGAAAGGCAAATATCCAATATAATACTTTTTTTTTTTTTTTTGGTGGTACCAGGGATCAAACTCAGCACCTTGCCCTCACCAGGCAAAAACTTACTCCACCAAGCTATCACCCCAGCCCCAAATATAATTCTTAAATACCTTTCCCTCCCCAAGCTTAGACAGAGCCAAGGGAAGGACTTGTTGAAGAACTTAAACACCTGAGGGGAGAACTACTGCTTTCCATTTTTTAATTTTTGGTGTATTTAATGGAATACATCAATCATATATTTTATAAACCCAAAGATAAATTTCCTCAGTAGTTGGAATAAGGAAGAGCCCTCCCTACCACCAACTTTTTGGTTGCCTGAGCCTTACTGCCTCAGGTACCCTCACCCTCTATGAACAAGGACACCGTAATATCAAGCAAGCCTGACCATGTCAGAACTGCACCACATACCACTGAGGCCGCCTGGACATGAACTCCAGAGCTGAGGTTCCATGACCAAGCCTGCACCTCTCTACAGAAGCAGGGGAGTCCTCTCGCCTGTGGGCTGCCTCTTCTGGAAGAGGCCTTTGATCTGGGTTAATCTGCCATACAGTCTTTCTCTCAGTGGAGGGATGTGGTAGCTGGGATCCAGAATGTTCGTTATTCGGCGCTCTCTCTCTTGCCTCCACAACTTGTAAGGGTGAGGCGGGAAAGGTGTTCTCCCCCTTTCTCTCCGTATCTGTAATGTGATTCCACTTACAGCCAGCATACCCCATACCGCCAGGATGATAAAGTCTAAAAACACAGCATAGAAGGGTCATTTCAATTTGTGCATTCTAAAACCTAACATACACAATCAAAGAATGAGAAAGCTGCAGTCTCTCTCTCTCTCTCTCTCTCTCTCTCTATTTTAGGGAAGGGTCTACAGGGTGTTCAGGGTCTCACTACTAGATTGGACTGTAGTAGTGAGGTCCAGTAGTGATCCACCTATTTACAGCCTCCCAAGAGCTGGGATTACAGGCATGCCCCACCATACCCAGTCTCTATTGCCATCTCAGCACGTCCTGGGGGCGGGGCCAGCACAGCAGGCCCAGGAAGGAACCTGGCCCCTGTGCCTGCCTGAAGGTGCTTTAATCCACTGAGCTATTTGGCCGGCCCTGCAGTCTTATTTTTGAAACTAAAAATTTTCTATTCCAGGTGTCCAAGTATCCAAGCCAATCATTAAAGCACCGATGGTCTGGATCCTTGGACCGTCTGGATCCTTGGCATCGAGGCTTGAGGTGACCAACCCGTGCCTGCAGGCAGTTGTTGGGGACTGGAGGAAGAAGGTGGCAACCGGGGTACAGCCACATTGGTGGTCGTCAGACACCATAGCCTGCTCTGCTCACTTCCTGCCCACCCCATTCTCTGAGGGACCCAACCTCACTCACATGCGGAGGACCTACCTGGGGATGCATGAGCAAGTTCCACAGATGGTCCTCAGTTTCTAATGCATTCTTACTTGTACTCAAAAATCCCAAGACACACGGTTGTCAAGGTCTCCACCATCAGCCTCTTAGCCAAAGAAGACACTTGGCCCTAAGCAACTCGGGGATCCCAGTTGTGCCTACTCAGGGCATTCTCAATTCTGAAACATGCTTTTGCACCCCTCATATCTTAGCATTTCTGAAGTCAACATAATTTACTGACTTCATGAACATTTACTATAGTGGGCACTTTATTCCTCTCTAGAAAGTCAAAGGAAAATCTGTGACGGATAAAATCTTACAACGCAGCCGGGCGTGGTGGCGCATGCCTGTAATCCCAGCACTTGGGAGGCTGAGGCAGGAGGATTGTTGTGAGTTCGAGACCAGCCTGAGCTACAAAGTGAGCTTAAGGCCAGCCTGAACTGCACAGTGAGACCCTGTCTCAAAAAGACCAAAAAAAAAAAAAATAAAAAAAAAAAAAAAAAAAAAAAAAAAAAAAATAAAATAAAATCTTACAACAGAGGAAGCAAGACACTAGTTGAAAAATCACTTTCACTTTTAAGTACCAAACCTCCTGCTTCCTTAAAGAAGAGAAACAAGACTCACCCAATTCTAAGGGACTTAAAATTTAAATCAGGGGCTCATTCTTCTCCCTCACCTTTCCCCCAGCCCTGGAATGTCAAGCATCTTCACTGTCATCTACTTTTGGCTCCTTTGAGAATTGACTAGTAATCCAGGCTTAGCAATTTCTTAGTCAAGCTCACGCAATAGCTGTTTAGCATGCTATTATGTGTCCCCTCCTTTCTAAGTCACCCCAGCTGCCTTTTTCATTTTTTTTTTAAGTGCTCTTCTTAGCATGCAAAGGTCGATGCTCCTATTTAACCATTACCTGGTTTTTGAATGTAAGAGTCTTACCGTTAGTCTGAGTCTTTTTTTTGGCGGGGGGAGAACCAAGGATCGAACTCAGGCCCTTGTTTTGCCAGGGAAGTGCTTATTCCACTAAGCCATCTCTCTGGCCCCCTTACCATTAGTTTGAGAAGGCACACTTGTGAAAGCTCTGCGGAAATCTGGGTAGAGTGCTCTGCTGAGAACGTTCAGAGTGATGTAAGAGAGGCTTGTGTACATGTAACTGTCAACAGCCAAAACCACCGAGTAGGAGCCGACCACACCGCAGGTCAGGATGTTCAGCTGCAGGAGAACAGCGAGGATGAGACAGGACACAGAGCATGGCGCCCACCATAGGGGATCACTTCTGATCCCACAGGACTCATGAAAAGGGGCCATGCTTTAGTGCTAAGATAAACTGAAACCTTCCAACTTCACATGCACCAGGAGTTCTTAAGACAAGTTTATCTGCTTACTGTACAGTTCTAAACACTCGCATAAGGGTGTTTCAGGAAATGACAGACAGAAGATATGAGGGTCCCATAAGGTTGTGGATAGTACCTAACAACACCATAGCCCCCTTTTGTTTGTATAAGAGCACTGTGACATTTGCACTATGCTGTTGATGCCCTTCTTGGAAAGTAGCCCTGTTGCTAGGCAGTGCATGATAATACTGTACCACAGAACCTCACCTTGCCTGTAAAGCGACTTCAACACTAACACCTCATTACAGGTGGATACAGCTGAAAGTAACGCTCCCTGAGATCAGTACGCTGGACTTGGGACTGCCTTCTGCGCTCCCCCTTTGAACTCTGTGGCCAGGCCACGATCTGTTTTGGGAAGGGGGGCACTAAGAGAGAATCTTCTGAACAACTACCTTTCCCTTCACATAGCGACAAAATTATGGAGAAGCAGTCACCTGACACAGTTAACCCCACAACCCTCTCCAGTGAGTAACACATGCACAATGACGAATGCATTGAGTGATCGGCTGAAGGTTCAGGACAGCATAACGAATAAACCTAACTTTTCATGAAACACTTACGATTCTTAGGCAGCCCAAGAAGACTACTGGAATGAAGAGAGCGATGCAAGAGAAAGTCACCCAAAACACACCATCATCCCGAAAAACCTTTAGGGTTCCTAAAAAAAGCAAAGAGGAGAGTAAGCAACAGGTTTATCGAGTCAAATTTTATTTCCTCAATATTTGAATATAGATATTATACTGCAAGCTGAAAGTAACAACCAGAAAATAAAAATACAAATAAATAATTTTAAAAAAATTATCTTTTAACCAGGAAATATGTTGGCAACTACAAATAAACTCTGATTTTTTATTTTATTTATTTATTTATTTTTGTCTTTTTGAGACAGGGTCTCACTATGCAGTTCAAGTGATTTTTTTTTTATTTCGGTCAATACAATCCCCTTTGAAGCATGTATTCTGAAAGGTGTAGGGGTGGCAGGACCATGGAGATGAAGGCCCTGTATGTAGTGGCAGGACCAAGCATCTCAGCTCTTCCATTCACTAGCTTCAAGACCCTGGGCCTCCTAGCAATGGGGAAGACTTGAATTATATGTTCTCTCTAACCCATCTACCTAGTCCAAAGTATCTGTGATTTCCTGTTTTTATACTGGGGAAACAACAAAACACCCACAAGTAAAAAGATTCAGAGTTAAGCTGAGGACCTGACACACACAGAAAAATCACCTTAACAATTTTCACAACCAGCCCATATCCTGCCAGGCTGCTCCACACAGGCCATAATTGCCCGGAAATTATCTTTAAAAAAAAGTATAAAATAAAAATAAATATAAATACATAAATAAAAAATATAAAAAGATGTTTAAAAATTAATTATCTTTTAAAAGCAAGAGCTGCATATTTTAGCAGCTGTATTCCCACCTACTCAGGAGGCTGAGGCAGAAAAATCACAAGTTTGAGGCCAGCCTGGGCAACCAAGGGAGACCCCTTTTCAAACTAAAGAATATAAAAACCAGGGACTATAGCTCAGTACAAAGCTCTGGGTTCAATTCCCACTACCAGTGATAATAACAATAATGCTTAGAGACAATTGCTTTAAATTACTTTCATAGGGCCAGCCAGATATCTCAGCAGACTAAAGTGCCTGCTTAGGCAGGCTCAGGGACCAGGGTTCGATGCCCAGCTTGCCATGCCAGCCCCTCTCCCAAAGGCATGCTACTGTGGGAAATGAGACTGGGCGTGGTGGCACACACCAGTAATCCCAGAGCTTGGGAGGCTGAAAACAGGAGGATCGCTGTGAGTCCATATCTGTGCAGTGAGACCCTGTACTAAACACATTAAAAACATAAAAAAATTACTTTCATAAGGATGGAAAGTAGAGACTTTCCACTTGTGTTATGTCAGTCATCACTTCTGCCCTGAGAGAATTTTGCAAATGATGAAAAAAAAAACTGCAGTATTCTGTTCAGGATTAAAAGGTATATCTGGGACTAGAGCCAAGTCCATATTAGTATTTTTCTCTTATTGTATGTTATGCTGATTCTACTCATGAAAAGCAGGTACAGTGGTGCACACCTGTAATCCCAGCACTTTGGAGGTTGAGGCAGGATGATGGTGAGTTTGAGCCCAGTCTGGACAACTTAGCAAGACCTTGTCTCAAAACTAAAGCCAAAGGACCAGAGAAGTTGTTTAGTGAGAAGGTCCTCAGTCAAATCCCCAGTTTGGCAAAAGAAAGAAAGACATCATAATTAGTAGGCTCCCAATCCAGCCAATCATCTGTCCATCCTTTAAGTCCTATCACAAAGGGGGGAGCCGATTGAGCAGCATTTGATTAAGCACCCTTAGGGCAGTGTCTCCAATCAGTATTTTGTTTGTTTGTTTTGTCTTTTTGAGGCAGGGTCTCGCCATGCAGTTCATGCTGACCTTGAATTCACTTGGTAGCAGGCTGGTCTTGAACTCATAGTGATCCTCTGATTCTCCTGCTGCAGCCTCCAGAATGCTGGGATTATAGGCGTGCACAGCCATGCCAGGCTTGTGTTTTGTTTCACCCTTACTGATACTGGGATTTGAAGGCAGTGCTCTGGAATGCACCTAGCACAGCGTGCCTCTGAGAACAGAGGGATGGGTTCTCCTTTGTTTTGGCCTCTCTAAAGGTCCCAGTTTCTTTAACTCGTCCTTCAGAAGGTGAACACCTGCAATGCCACCCTGGTGAAGGCAGGATTTGAGTCCAGAGAGCTCAAATAAAATCTCCAAATGAGGAATCAACGCACAGAAAGTCATGTACACATCCCCTACCCAGAGGAGTGAAGAAAGCTGCCGCCGACACCAGGAAGCCCAGGACCAGGCCAGCGCACAGCATGCACAGCGCGAGGGTCCCGAATCGCCACCAGATGGCCACGAGGAAGACTCCACCAACGCTTCCCGCTGCAGCCGTCAGGATTAGTCGAGCTGCACAGAGGCAGGTGACACTGTTAGAGCTGAGGACAAGGGAGCCAAGACCCTGTTACAGGTGACAAGATAAAGTTGGGCGTGGTGGTGCACGCCTGTAATCCCAGCACTTGGGAGGCTGAGGCAGGAGGATCATTGAGAGTGTGAGGCTAGCCTGAGCTGCAACGTGAGCTCAAGGCCGGCCCGAATGGCATAGCAAGACCGTCTCAAAAAGACAAAAAAAAAAGAGAGAATTAAATAAAACTGAAAAGAAATGTGACAGGACAAGAGAAAGGGAATATTTCTGTTTTGTTCTTAGTAATAAGGATAGAACTCAGGGCCTACACTGAGCTACATTTTCCAGACTATTATTTATTTATTTTTGTGACAGGGACTTGCTAAAGCAACAAATTGGCCAGGCTGGGCTGGAGCTCTGTCTCAGCCTCCCAGAGTGCTGGAATTATAGGCCTGTAGCCCCATGCAGGCAGGGTTCAGTATTCGTTTTAAAATAAAGAACATATAACATTTTTATTATTTATATTTCATATCTTCAGTATATCATATAGCTGGACTACATGTTTTTTGTTTTTTGTTTTTGTGGAACCGGGAACTGAACTCAGGCCCTCACGCTTGCCAGGGAAGCACTTATCCCACTGAGCCATCTCCCCAGCCCTGGACTACATGTTTATAATGAACATGACCTTCCATTTCCCTAAGTACCAAGGAATTTCCTGCATAGATTCAAATCCCAGATAGGAAGGCCAAACAAGCAGTTTAGGGAAGATGCACTGTAGAAAGATGGTACAGGCAGTGACAGTCAGGGACCACTCATACAGGGCTGCAATACAGGGGCTGGGAGTTTGGTCCCCTGGCCTGCTGTGCTGGCCCCACCCCCAGGGCACCCTGAGACTGGACATGGTGGCACGCACTTGTAATCCCAGCACTTGGGAGACTGTAAATAGGCCGATCAGTACTAGTAGTGAGACCCTGAACACCCTGTAGACCTTTCCCTAAAAAAAAAAAAAAAAATAGGCGGGGGGCAGCAATAGTCAAAGGACACAACGGGGCCCTGCACAGACTGCCTGTTTTGTGTTTTCTCAGCAGAATCAAACAAGAACATGATGGGGGATCCAGGACATACATACAGCCTTGGAGTTAAACACAACCGTTTCAGTCTCAGGATAGACAAGGGCCTCATGCAAACCTGCCTTGCCCTCCCAGCCCCAGCTGACCCTTGAGCTCAGACACTTCGGGGACGGGTTCCATGCAAGCCTGGATCCCCTATTTGCATGGACAATCTAGGCGCAAGCCTCTAGGGGAGCTTTTTCTATACTAGCTGCCGCTTTTCCTTTGCAGGCTGCCAAGCTGATTTGGCCTATGTCAGAGCTGTGTCTCCCTTCTTGCCAGGTGGAGGTCCCATAAAAGCCATGCCAGTGCCTGTATGCCTTAGGCTGCGGTTTCATCTTTATGATTTTTGGACCCAAGAATCCAGCTCCAGGAACAGCGGCCTGTTATTACACACATATCACGGGCAAGGGTCAGTCTGCGGAAGGAAAGGTGGAACACAGATACAGCGACACGCTTTGTCGGTGCGCCATTAAACTAGCACGTGGGCTTACCATCGTACTTCAGAAGCGTCAGTCTTGTCATCAGTATGTAAAAGAAGAATCCCATGAAGATAAAGCCGATGAAGAATAATTCTGGCAGCAAACCAGCAGGAAAAGAAACAAAACAACAAGCTGTGGTGAGGTGCTCTTTTTTATAATGTAATTTAAATATCTAATGTGCAACTATATGCTGTAGCTCCCAATATTTGCAAATTATGGTACTCAAAAGAGAAAAATAACTGTCTAAAAGGCAGGTGAGGGGCCTGCGAGATAGCTCAGCAGGCAGGCAAGCTTAAGCAAGTGCCCAGGGACCCTGGCTCAATCCCAGGCACCGCATGACGTGCCAGCCCTGACCCCAGGGTGGGCCGAGCCGGCCACTAAAGAAACAAATAGATAAATAGATGGCACATGACCTTTAGAAGTCCTTGGGAGTAAATTTGCTATCAAATAAATAAAATATTCAAGTACAGCATTAACTCAGAGACACACTGTCATGTAGTGCATCTGACTGACCTGACCTGTAGGCAGGTCAATTTCAGTTCTTAAATGGTTACCTGTTAATGTCATAGCTCGTTTTAACATTTATATTTTCTGCTTTAACACAGTGCTTTTGTCACTTTCACATAATGTGAAATCAGACACTAAATTTTGATAGCTACAGAAGCAAAACTGTAAAGGATGGTGTTTCTTTTGAATTGTCTTTTTATCTTGATCCATAAAATATATGAAAATATAAGACTATAAATACTTTTTTTTTGCAGTACCAGGGATTGAACTCAGAACCCTGCACTTGCCAGTCAAGCGTTTATTCTACTGAGCTGTCTCCCCAGCCCTAGAAATACCTTTGTTCCCTAGATATAAGCCTATTCCTGTTTATAGGCAACACAGCTATACATATTTCATTCTGCTCAGTTGTTATTAATAATAGTTGTATTCAATTCTAATACAAATAAAATAATACATATCAAAATAAAGAAAAACGTATGTCAACATAAAAGAAAAACCAAACCAACTGGAAGTACCTGCGATTTTAGCCATAGCAGAGCAATTAAATTTTCTATTCTATGGCTGGCCAGTAGCTCAGTGGACTAAAGTCCCTGCTTAGACTAAGCGCAGGGACCTGGGTTCAATCCCTGGCATGCCAGGCTGGCCCCATCCCTGGGGCACGCTGAGATAGCGATTGAGACTGGGAGTGGTGGCGTGCACCTGTAATCTCTGCACTTGGGATTATAGCACTTGGCTACCAGTTGGATCACTACCAGTCTGATCTGGGTAGTGAGACCCTGTAGACCCCATACTACATACATAAAAAAATATCTATTCTAGAACCATTCTATGTTTGGAGAGATTAAATATTCCTCACAACACTCTCTAAGAAAACTGTACAAACAAAAGGAAAGGAATTGCTATTTCAAACACTTCGTTATAGCCACCTGCTTCTGGTTTGTGTCTAGTTGTCCCCCACCCAAAGCCTCATGCAGTCATGGGGTGGGGACTTCTAGAGTTTGTGATTAACTCATGATCCATGGGATTATGGGTGTGGGTGCTGCTGGGATTAAGGGTGTGAGTGCTCCCCCCACATCCAGGAGCAGAGAGCCTGGATGCAGCTTGAAGGGGACAGACTTGCTCTCTGCAGCCCTTGCTGTTCTCCTTCTCCCTTGGCTCCTGTTGCTCTTTGCAGCCACCATGAAAGTTTGCTCTCTGCCCTGTGCCACTCTGCCTCAGAGCCAGCTGTGCACGGACTGAATCTTCCACTAACTGTGAACTAAATAAACTTTTCCTTCCTTCCCTTTGGGTGTCAGGTATTTGTCCCAGCAATGAGAGAAGAGTACAGCTCAAAGAACTTCATCCAATCAGGATTACGTTCATTCTACCCTTGATGCTCAGCTCAGTACCTTAGCTAAGGACCTTTTTAAGGTACAGATATTCCTTGTTTAATGGCCTACATGTTTAATAACTGTCTGGACTTGCTAGTGAGGCACGCTGCTCTGACCTAAGACCTTCCCTGCCCCCACTTGGAATAACAACCCCTATATATCAAATATATGTTTGATATATACATCGAACATGACATCAAACATGATACCTGTTTTCCAGAATCTGTGTCCAAAGAAACAAATGAAGAGCCCAAGCAGGGCAAAAAGAGTGAAGAACACTTTGGTAGATACCCTTCCTAAAAAAACAACGAAAACTTAGTGGGTAATGCAGTTGATACCTTGGATTTCATTAATAAAACACCACCAAAAAAGCAAAATGAAATGATATTGATTTACTCCACACGTGTATAATTTACCTTCAAAACACTCTTGCCACCCACTCATGAGTTCATTGACACAGGTAGTTAATCCCATTTCGCCCTGAAAATAAGACCTAATAGGAAATAAGGTCTAGCTGGCCATTACCATGGTGATGGCCAATGTCAGGCAGAAAATTATACCTCACTGTTCTCTTGCTCAGTGGCTACTCTGCTGCTGACAGAGGTATATATAATACTACCCCTTATAGTCTTGGGGTGGGGGTAAGCAAGAGAAAGAAAGCAAGAAAGGAAGGAAGGCAATGAAAATAAAGAAGGAAGCAAGAAAGAGAAAGATAGAAGGAAGGGAAAGAAAAGGGGGGAGAGGAGAAAGGGAAAGCTGTGGTATTCACAGGGCAGGATAAGACTTACTGGGGTCCATAAGGCATCTGGGGAAACTACCATTTCCTCATTGCTCCCCATAATTGTCCTTGTCCTTGCAAGAATAATTTATTCTTCATAGTCCACTACGGTCACCATTATTGTTCCCAGAAATACCCACTGCCCCTGACTCTGGTGTAAGGAATAATTATTCAGGTTGTGGGTTCCTCATGGCCTCTGGCTCCCCTAGAACCACTGGTTGCCCCAGATCACCACCTGCACCTCTATTTTGTCTCTTGCTCTTCTCACCCTATGCCTTATCTCCAGGCCGGAGGTCAAGGACTCACTGCAGGGGTCCCTGGTAACTGGGCCATGAAAACAATCTCCATTTGTTATACATATTTAAGTATTTACTAAATACTTTCTGACATACTAAATAGTTAGTATAAATATGTATATGAATATTTACTGAAAATGAAGATTAAGGATTTGCTTTAAGCTAACCTAGTGACAAAAGAGACAGAGAAGCAAGTGGATTGACAGCAGCAACAGGATCATGGCCATGAATTAAAATTGCCAGTGCTAAGAAAAAAAGAAAGAAAGAAAGAAAGAAAGAAAGAAAGAAAGAAAGAAAGAAAGAAAGAAAGATAGATAGATAGATAGATAGATAGATAGATAGATAGATAGATTTTTCTGGTACTTGATAATGCATACACAGAGGCACACTGAAATTTCTACAAAAAAAGAAAAAATCCAATCTCACATTCAAAGAACTTGCATTAAACTTTAAATTACAAATTACTTCCAGTCTTACAAACACAGATTGCTGCTAGGGGAAATGTGGCATTAAATTCAAAAACTAAAACACAATATGCTTGGTGACAACAAAGATCTCTAAGGTCTAGTTCCACGACCTTCATAGGTACAAACTTTAAATGCCATGACTCAAAAGATACAGCTATTTGATTTCATTTCATTTTTGGTACTGAGGCTTGCACCAAGGGCTTCTGCACTGAAACACCTTTCCCAGTCCTCTTCTTATTTTTTATTTGGCAACAGGATCTCCCTAAGATGTTATATTGCCCAGACAGGGCAAGACAGAGTTTAACTCAAGAGAAAAACATACTCACTAAATTCACCATATTATACCACCTTTGAGAAGGCACAAAAAAATAATTCTTGAGCTAAGAGCAAAACTACCTACATAATCTCACAGGGACATATTAGTAAATGCAGTAAAATCAACACATCAAAAGGCCTAAAAATGCTCCAGTGGGCCACCTGTGGTGGTGCACACCTATGAGCCCAGCGTCTTGGGTGCCTGAGACAGAAGGATCACAAGTTCAAATCCTCTCCCCCGATAACCTAGAAACTCAGAGAGACCCTGTCTCAAGAAATTGAAAAGGGCTGAGATGCATCTCTGCGTAAAAGCCTTAAGCTCAGTCCCCAGACACCTCCCACTGCCCCAAAAGAAAGCTCAGAGGCACCACAAAAACATACAGTTAAATAAGAAATACAAAATGCAAGACCAGGGTGGGAGAGATAGCTCGGAGGTCTAAGTGTGATGGTGCACACCTGTAAAGCAAGCACTGGAAAGGCTGGAATAGAAGGATCACTATGCGTCTGAGCTGCATAGAGACCCTGTACCAAATCAATCAATACATATTTTTTAAAAAATTGTTTTTTAAAGTGACTAAGACAGAAGGCAATGTGGAAGCTGAGCATGGTGAGATACACCTATAATTCTAGCACTTGGGAGGCTGAGGCAGGAGGATTCCAAAACTGAGGATGGCCTGGGCAACTTAGTGACTTAGTAAGACTCTGTTTTAAGAAAGAAAGAAAGAAAGAAAGAAAGAAAGAAAGAAAGAAAGAAAGAAAGAAAGAAAGAAAGAAAGAAAGAAAGGAAAAGAAAAGAAAAGAAAAGAAAAGAAAAGAAAAGAAAAGAAAAGAAAAGAAAAGAAAAGAAAAGAAAAGAAAAGAAAAGAAAAGAAAAGAAAAGAGGGCAAGCAAACAAACCAAACTAAACTGGGAATATAACTCAAGTGTGAAGGCCCTACATTCAATCCCCTGGACCAAAAAACAAAAACATGCTTATATCTGCTTTGTTCTCTTGTATTATACCTTTAAAGGATCTGAAGATTGGGCAGGACAGAATCTTTGCACAACCACACATGAGTCAGGCTCCTGAACTGTGTAAAACTCAGTTTCAGCGAAATCTGATCAATCAGATTAGCAAGGGCTCCTGTCCCGTTATCTGATCACCCTCCATCTTCCGATCCTGTTTCCCTCCTCCACTGTCCTGAAGGTGCTGTCTCAGCATCCTGGCCTATCTTCAGCAGAATCTCTGGTTAGTTCCGTTGAGACAGCATCATCTGCTGAGTAATTTCCCCCCCCCCCCACTCGCCCCTCTCCTCCCATGCTGCATCGGAAGTCCAATGCATTCTCTCTACCCCGTTGCAAAATCCCCCTGCAGCGGGCCCTGTGCCTATGGCAACAGCCCTCCCCTTGAATAAAGTCTTCCTTGCTGTGCTTCAATAAGCGCCACCAGTTTTTCTTTTCTTAAACATTGGAACACAGCTCTAGCAGTGGGAGAGAACCCTAATTCCAGGGGCCAGAACAACTAATAGGTGTCCCTCTTAGAGCTGAACCCCTTGACATCCTTCTCTTTCTGTCCTTCTGTTCATTCTGCACAAATATTCCACTCACGGCCACAGCACAGTCTAGAACCAGGGTCTCCCTAGCGCTGGCGCCAACGCTTACGTCCCAGCCTCTTAGCTGAATCCTGTGCAGTACCCGATGATGCTGACCACTCCAGCTCCATCTTTCCTGAACTGCTTTCTCCTGCTGCCTTTAAAACTGTTGGCAGTGGCTGAGGCTGGAAACTGGGCAGATAAGTGAGGGGAGGGCAAGGCCACAGTGCCCAACGCACTGTGTCAAGCTACCTCAGTCTTGAGAGAAGCATCCCATTTAAGGGCTGGCCAGATAGCTCAGGGGACTGAAGTGCCTGCTTAGGGAGGCACGGGGACTGGGGCTCAATCCCTAGCATTCAGTGCCAGCCCCGCACCCAGCCTGCACTGAGATGGTGACTGAGACCGGACGTTGTGGTGCGTGTATGTAATCCCAGCGCTTGACAGGCTGAAAATACTCCAGTGTTTCAGGATTGCTATGGAGTCCCATCTGTGTAGCGAAACCCTGTAGACCTTGTACTAAATACATTTAAAAAACAACAACAAAAAGAAAAGTATAATGCCTAATTCATGTCAGCTATTAGTCACCCAGGCAACCTTGTGATAGTAGCTTTGCAAGAATGTAAATAAATGCCCCTAGTATTGTTACTTTGATCCATTGTTCATCTGGTAAAGAGGGCTCCACCTGACCTCAGCCTCTCTCTCTCTCTCTTTTTTTTTTTTTTTTTTTTTTTTTTTTTTTTTTTTTTTATGTCTTTTTGAGACAGAGTCTCACTGTGCAGTTCAGGCTGGCCTTAAGCTCACTTTGTAGCTCAGGCTGGTCTCGAACTCACAACAATCCTCCTGCCTCAGCCTCCCAAGTGCTGGGATCGCAGGCACACACCACCACGCCCGGCTCTCTTGTCTTTATACAAAAACAAATGAATTTAAATGCTTGGAAACACTAAAATCAGGGCATAACCTCTAACTCCTCAAAAAAAAAAAAAAAAAAGTCAAAATCTTAAAAGACAAATACTGACTGAAGAATTATTCCAGACACAGGGGATTAAGGAGATGGATCCATTAGAAGCAACAGGAAATTCTGAACAGGACCTTGGAGAAGACAAAACTTCTTCTGGCTTCTAAAGGACATTAATAATGGAACAGTTTAGCAGACTAAAGTGCCTGCTTTGGTAGACTGCAGTGACCCGGGTTTGATCCCCAGCGAGCCATGCAGGACCTGCCCCCCCCCCCCAGGGCACGCTGAGACAGCAATTGAGACTGGGGGTGTGGCCCTTGCCTGTCATCCCAGCACTTGGGAGGCTGAAAACAGGAGGATCACTATGAGTCTGATGTGTGTAGTGAGACCCTGTAGACCCTGTACTAAATACATTTTTTTTAAAAAAAGGAACAATACACCTATAGATTAAGTAGTAATAGTATTGTGCCAATGTTAATTTTGTGATTTTTGACCAACTTATTATTATGTAAGGAAACAGACATACTTAAAACTATAAATTCTTTTATCTGTATAATTCTCAAATGGTTCAGATTTTAAAAATATTACAGATGTCTGCACGTGTCTGTACACAGGAGAAATGAAAAGCAAACAGCACATTAATTAGATCAGGGTGAAGATTATTATGAAAAGGTTTTTTGTGTTACTGTTTTTTATTATTATTATTTTAATGTATTTAGTTGTTGCAGCGTCTCACTATGCAGCTTGGACTCAGGCTGATCCTCCTGCTTTCAGCCTCTCATCGCTGGGATTACCGGCATGCACCACTACACCCGGATTCTGGCCGGCTCAGCCCGCCCTGGTGCAGCGTGTGGTGCCGGGGATTGAACTGTGGTCCCTGTGCTCGCCTAAGCTTGCCTAAGCGGGCGCTTCCGTCTGCCGGGCTATCCCACCAGCCCTCTTTGTGTTATCCTTGCATCTCTTCTGACAGGGTCTTTCAGGATGCATCCGCGCAGCCCAGGAGCACGCACTTAGATTTCACAATGCCCTCAGGGCCAGGCTCCCTATCAGTCACCACCGTCCCTCACCTGGAGCAGGTCAGCGACCTCTAGTCATCCTTGCTATTTCTACTCTTGCCCTTCTTTTCCCCCAGAACAGCCAGGAATCTCACCTAAATACATCAGACCGCAGGATCATTTGCTCAAAACCCTCCAGTGCCTTTCCACTTCCTTTGGAATAAAGGCTAGGGAAAGTCCCTGTTACGTTCTCCAGGGCTTCTTCCCTCGGAGTTGCCTGCCCCACCTCTACCTTTGGCCTTTGTCTTCCTCTGCCCACAGCTCTTGCTGCCTTCCAGCAGAACCACAGCAGGCT
Source organism: Ctenomys sociabilis (assembly GCA_004027165.1). NCBI lineage: Eukaryota > Metazoa > Chordata > Mammalia > Rodentia > Ctenomyidae > Ctenomys > Ctenomys sociabilis. The sequence goes on along the minus strand of PVKA01017889.1, from coordinate 27,491 downwards.
GGGAGCAGGGTGCGGTACCAGCTGTTTCCTCTGTGTGGCAGGCAGCACCCCACACATGCCCACAGATCCTGCCCGGAAGCCTTCTCCAGGACCACCACCTCAGTTTCCTCTCAGGGCCACATGCTTCCTCCCTTGTTTTTCTTCTTAGTGCTCATGTGACTTTCATGTATTATGTACCTTATAAATTATCTTGCCCGTCTCATCTCTTTCACTAATACATAAGTATTTTTTTTTTTTTTTTTTTTTTTTTTTGTCTTTTTGAGACAGGGTCTCACTATGCAGTTCAGGCTGGCTTTAAGCTCACTTTGTAGCTCAGGCTGGTCTCGAACTCACAACAATCCTCCTGCCTCAGCCTCCCGAGTGCTGGGATTACAAGCATGCGCCACCACACCCGGCTTACATAAGTATTTTGAGTTTTGTTCCCTACTATATTCACTGCTTAGAACACTAGCATAGTGCTAAGGCTCAGGGGGCCTATGGAGAAAGTGTGCACAGCAACCAAATATAAAGGTGTCTTTCTTCATTCTTTGCTTCTAGAAATAGATCTTCCTGGGTCAGGGAGATAGCTCAGTAGAATAAGCACTTCACTGGCAAGTACAAGGTCCTGAATTCAATTCCAGATACCAAAAAAAAAAAAAAAAAAAAAAAAAGAAAAAGAAATAGATCTTCCAAACCAAAGAAAAGTTTTGTAACAAAGTTTAAACTCACATACTTACCAAGAGAAGCACAGCCACCTTCCATAGCCTCAAATCTGCAAGCATATGTGTGAGCGGGAACGTACGCAGCAGACGTATTTAGGAGTGGGTCCCAAACAATGACGTTATAAATGACCCCTTGTCCCCGTAGGGAGGAGAAGGAAACACTTGTCATATCATTAGCTGTTAGGGTAAGCACCTAAAGCCAAAAATAATACACCATTAATATTTAGACTTTTGAAATTTATTATATTATAAGCCTACCTGCATATAATATTAGATCATATTTTTGTTTAAATTATACCCCAACTGATTTCTCTTTTTCAAAAGACATAGTGCTAACAGAAATGCCTGTACAGAATGCTTCCAGAGATTTTGGATAGTATGTTAAATGTTAATAGCTTAAGTAAAACATGACATGGTGTGTAAATGCTAGTTGAAAGAAATGATTTTTTTTTTATTATTAGATTTTAAGTAATTTAAGACTAGGAGTCAGGCTGGAGAGATGGCTCAGTGGAATAAGTGCTTCCCTGGCAAGCACAAGGGCCTGAGTTCAATCCCCACTTCTGCCAGGGGGCCCGGGGGGGGGTGGGGGGGAAGACTAGGAATCATTTTTAACTTGCTATTCTCTTTAGTACCTAGCATGATTGCTAGGGACCACCAATGCATGAAAGCTAATTTTGCATACTTCCCTAACGGATAAATGGAGGTTTGGGATTATCAGTATCACCCTTTTGAGAATCCCCATTAACTCTTCACAGATGGGCCAGCCTCTCCCATCCACTAAGACTCAACTAAGATAGCTAACATTAATAAGCACCCATGTGGCCAGGCACGATGGTGCATGCCTGTAATCCCAGCATCAGGAGGCTGATGCAGAAGGATCATTGTGAGTTCGAGACCAGCATAGGCTACAAAGGCAGCTCAAGGCCAGCCTGAGTTGCATAGCAAGACCCTATCTCAAACACAACACACCACACCACACAACAACCACTCCAGGGCAAGATCTCTCCGAGTCACCCCAAGTTATCTGTTGCCCCCTGTGGCTGACCCAGAATCCTAATCCCCATCATTGTAGCCCCCAATAGTGGCTGCTCAGCATGTCTTTGTCTCTGCCTGCCCATCCTGAAGTACTGACACCCCTCATACCCCTCCTTCCTGAATTACTGACTTTGTCCCTGCTTCTTACTGTGTCCTTTTGCTGCACCTCTCATGCAGGCAGCCGGGATCTTGGCCCAGCCCCTGATACACAAAGACCAGCACCATGGAAGTATTCCACAAACGGCCCGGTTGGTGACTTTCTCCCTCAGATTCCTTCTACATGTTGTAGCTGGCATTCTCTGTAACTAGTTTTCTCTCACCATCTGGAATTTGTTCAATTTTAAAAAGACAAGATAGGGGCTGGAGGGGGGCAGCTCAGAGGTAGAGCGCTTGCTTAGCATGCACAAGTCTCTCATTTTCAGCCCAACTACTGAAAAAACAATTAAACAAAAGCAGGGCAAATTCCTTCCCTTGACCAATTTTCATTATTTTGTATCACTACTCTCTTTCAATGATAAATTTCCCATTAACCCTTTATAGGAAATAAACTGGGTTTTCTTGCATTCCAAGTCTCCCTAGAAAGGATGACAGCAACAAAGCGAGATCTTGCTCTGCCACAGGTTGCGCCCCTGGGCTAATCCCCCATGCCAGCATGGACTCACTTTTGTTTTTTCAAGGCTCATATTCAATCACAGTTGTCACTGTTTTATTATTGGTACCTGAACTTTTCCAGAGTGGGCCAGTGTAAGTCCCTGCAAACAGGCTCCAAAGTCTTTCATGCGCCCTCTCTGGCCTTTGCATGCCAACAAACAATATTCTGTTAACTGACAGTTACAAAGCCTACCAAAGCCTACTGTTCAAATTCTTATATTCTGCATAAGACTAAAAAGTGCTCTAAAAATTCCTAGTAAGACCACTGATAGGGGGCTTGCAGGTTAGCTCAGTTGTTTAAAGCGCCTGCCTTTAACAAACTCAGTCAGGCTCAGGTGACCATGGTTCAGTCCCCAGCTCTGCATGCCACACAAGACCCACCCTTAAAGCAGCCTGAGCCAGCCTTTAAAAAAAGAAAAAGACCACTGATACACAAGTAAGCAACTGGAGACAGATAAACACACACACACACACATACACATACACACACACAGTATTTAATTTGTAAATGAGTGCAGTGGGTTTTCTTGCATTCCAAGATCACTCCCTTCTACATAATCTAGCAACCTACCAACTTTCTAGGAAGAACTAGAGTAGTCTAGAGCAATTCCACCCACCAACCACTGGATTGAAGGATGATCCACAGGCTAAGCTGCCATCCTGCACAAGTCAAGACAGAAAGCTAAAACCCTGCCCTTCGCAAAAAAACGATTTACGCCAGTAGTCTAGTCATTCTAGTATGCACAAGAATCATCTGGGGGATTATAAAATGTGAATAAAATACAAGCTCTGACTCAGCAGTTCTAGGTTGGAGCCTAAGAATCTACAATTTTGAAAAAGTACCAACGTGTGCGGGTGACAACTGGAGCAGTAAAGGTTTACAGGGGCTCAAAACCTGAGAGAAAATTTTTGTTCTGAGTTGCAGATAGGTTTCAATACTAATGCTAATGTGTATAGCATCCATAAGAAGTTTCTTGTTAGTTTTTTGTTTAAAAACACTGTAGGGCTGGGGATATAGCTCAGCAGCATAAATGCCTACCTGGCAAGCACAAGGTCCTGAGTTCAATCCCTGATACCAAAACAAAAAATAAATAGGGCTGGCCAGATAGTTCAGTGGACTAAAGCACCTGCTTCCCAGAGCCCCGAATTCAAACCACTTGGCTTTTATTTAAGCCTTCACCATCTGCAGTGGCCAGGGTTCAGTCCCTGGTGTGCTGTGCTGGCCCTGCCTCTGGGGCATGCTGAGACCATGATTGGGCATGGTGGTGTGTGCCTGTAATCCTAGCTCTTGGGAGACTGAAAACGGATCACTACGAGTCCGATCTACATAGTGAGACCCTGTACACCCTACAGACCCTGTCCTAAATTCATAAAATAAATAAATAAAACACTGTGTCATGCCTGTCACAAGATTTTATCCAATAGTTATTGGAGCACACAGAAAATTAACCACCGCTTCCACCCATATTTCAAGATAAGTTCACAGCTGCAGCTGATTAAAAACACAATTCACATGTATGTCCCCAAATGCCAGTGTCATTTGGGGCCACCACTAGTAAGTACTCTCAAAATGAAAACGCAGTGAAAAAGCACAAAGTTGTTAGCCCCCTGATATCAAGAGAACAGTAAAGCAAGAAGCTCCCACTAGCTCCTCCCCTCTGCAACCCGCACGGAAGCATTACCATCTAGCCACACCCAACAGGAGAACTGGACTCACCTTCACGGCGTTGGCCTTCACCTGGGCCACCTGGGTCATTCTCTGCAGGTGCTGCAGCAGCACATCTTCTGTGAGGTCATTCTCAGGCAGAAAATACTGGTACACGTGGTACTGCAGCCTCCACCTGAACTCCTGGCCCATCCCCGCATCGCAGGGCGGAGGAGCTGCATCTCTAAGCCAATCAAGAAGACAGCCCACGGGTGATTAGCAACTTGAGATCACACGCATAAGTGAAATAAGTCAGACTCACATGTGGATACAGTCTGCTGTCGCCCTAGTACTAAAAAATCTGAAAGTATGAACAAGATCCAAAATGTACAATAGCTACTGTGAAAGGAGAAATAACTGCTCAAAAGGAGCCAAAGGAGAAAAGGAAGGAAACACACACACACATACACACACATGCACAAAATAGCTAAGATAAGTATATTACTAATTTCTATTAGTTCAATAAAAAGAACAGTTCATGCTTTTATATTTTTGATTAACCTTTCAGCCTATATTTCATAATCTGAGCAACTACTCTGAAGATTACAATATATAATATTGTTAATATATTACCTTGTTTTGAAACTCTGTATCATTGTTCATTTTTTCTCTCTTTAAAATAAAACAAATTAGCCAGGTGTGTGGCACATGTCTATAACCCCAGCACTTGTTGGCTGAGGCAGGAGGATTATTGTGAGTTAGGGACCAGTATGAGCTACAGAGAGAGCTCAAGGCCAGCCTGAACTATATAGTGAGACCCTGTCTCAAAAAGATCAAAAATGAAGAAACTAAAATAAAATTTTAAAAATTAAGAAGAAAATACAACAGCAGTCTTGTGTGGTGCAACTTCCACCTAGAAAAGGGAGCCAAAAACTCTAATTAAAACCTTTTTTTCCTTCATTGCTGCGGGCCTTGAGTTTGCCAGGCAACTGCTCCACGCTCAGGTTAGTATTATCTCCTAGTTATTGCAGACTATCAGGCCCAGAGTCTTCCAAAGGGGCGGATGGTGAAGGCTTAAATAAAAGCCAAGTGGTTTGAATTCGGGGCTCTGGGAAGTTCAAAACCCTCTCAAGGAATTTTAGATTCTCTGGAGCTAAGGCAAAGAACTTCTCTAGGCAGCCCAGAATTATTTTGTTAGCAAACAAAGGAGGGCAATACTGAAGCAATACAAGAAGCTGCGCAGGACCTTAAGAATCCCTTTGAGGACTTCTCCAAAGTGCTAACTTAGGAGAACTGTGTTGTATCCAGGCAGGCCTTCACTTTAGGAATAAAATGCTTGCAGCCACAGTCTTTAACTAGTTAATTGAGGTTAGAGCCAGGTGTGCTTAACTGTGGCGTTGTTTTGTGGCCTCGTGGCTTCACAGGTCTTTACAAGCCTCAGTCAGTCGGGACTGTTATAACCTGTGTAACCGTCTCCATTTTGTAACTAGGACAGCTATTTTGTTATACAACTCTGTACATTTCTGTTATAACCTATGTAACTCCCTTTTGTATCCAGACATCACTATGTTGTCACATGACTCAGTAAGTTTCTGCCACAAGTGTTAATCATTAAATATATAGCTCCATTTTGCATCCAGCCACCGTTCTGCTGTCATATAACTCAGTAAGTCAGAGATGTGTTTTTATATAGCTCAATAAGTTTCCATGATAACTATTCATCATTAAATCACCAAACACACAATATGTCCAGTCTGTGATTAATCTGTGATTAATACTAATTGCAATTGCTTGTTCTAAAATTGTACCTACCTGTTACAAGAATGTAACCCTTTGTTCTTAGGATTGCCTTGATTGATTCCTGACCCCCTGCTGGACTTATTTCATGCCCAGGCTGCAAGACCCCTAAGACCATTCACTTTGTGGTTTTCAGCTTTAAAAACCCTTGTCTCTCCCCACTGGAGATGAGAGTGGGTGCTGCCTCTGAGCTCAACTAAATAAAGCATTTTAAATTGAGCCCGGTTTTTTATCTTTGGGTTACAACAGGGACAAGTGATTCAGAGGTTCACTTGCTAGGAGTCTCCTGCCCACCTCTGGAGGAGGGGCCTAGGCCTTAGGCAGCCCCACAAGTACATACGAAGAGCTAATCCGTTGACATAAATCCTGCTCAGAGCCACTTCGTAGCGTCTCCATCACTCTACCACTGTGTTACAGGCGTAGCACTAACTGCAAACTTCTGCAGCAACAATCCTGATTTCATAGTTCCCCTTTCATAGAGTCATAAATAGCATTCTGGAGAAAAGTGTCACAGTGCTAGGGATAAATGAGGTGTGCCCCATTGATGGCATTAGGACATAGGATCTTTGCAAGGTAACTAGGTCATTAGTGTCCTTGTATCAGAGACCCAAGAGCTCTCTAGTTCTTCTTCTATCTTCAATTTAGCAGGACGGGGATTGAACTCAGGACCCTGCGCTTTCCAGGCAAGCGCTTATTCTATTGAGCTATCTCCCCAGCCCCTCCTTCTGTCTTATGAGGATACAAGAAGTGTGTGACCTGGGCCCAGGGCCTCACCAGCCCCTAAACGGGCTGCAGCCTCATCTTAGACCACAGCTATGAGATATAAACTTCATTGGTCATGACCCACCCACTCTGTGGTGCCAGCTGACCATTCTTAACTCAAAACTCTGCAACCTCAAACACACTTATATGACCTTTGAAAAGCTTTTGATTCTGGGTTTTCAGATTAAGTATGTTCAACTGGTAGCATCTATACAAATACTCCAAAATCCAAAAAGCTGAAAGCTGAACAATAACCATTCCAGTAAGAGATTCTTACTTAACCTATACTGTCTCATAAGACACACAAAGAGGCAAGTTAAGTAACCAGGTTCTACTGCCACTTGGTAGCTGTGTGCATGTGGGCAAGTCACTTCAATAACCCTTAGAAATCCTCTCAGTAACATAAGGACAATTGTCCTTTCTTTATAAAATTGTTAGGATTAAATGACACAGAACATGTAGCATTCAATACTGTGAGAGCTGCAAGGGAAGATACTGTTATTCAACATCATCACTGCTTTAAGTTGAAACTGAGACAGAATTCTAAATTAAAATATGACCCCCGTAAAATATAAGGATGTTTGAGAACTAACATTCTTTCCACATTTAAAGTGCTTTATAGGAGGACGGGGAGATGGCTCAGTGGAATAAGAGCTTCCCTGGCAAGTGCAAGGGCCTGAGTTCAATCCCCGGTTCTGCCAAAAAAAAGAAAGAAAAAAAAAATGGTGGCACACATCTGTAAGGTAGAGGCAGGAGGATTACCTCAAGCTCAAGATCATTGTAGGCTGCAAAGCATAACCTTGGTTCAAAAAACCAAAAGCAGATTAAAGCGCCTGCCTAGGCAGATGCAAAGACTGCAGGAACCAGGGTTCATTGCTAAGGTGGCAATTGAGACTGGGGCACAGTGATGCAGCCTGTAACCCCAGTGCTCAGGAGGCTGAAAACAGGAGGATCACTACGAGTCCAATCTATAAGAAAGACCCTGTATTAAATACATAAAAAAAAAATAATAAAAAAAGACAAAACAAAAGCTAAGATGTACTTCCAAGCTCATAACAAATGTAAATCTGGCTCTTCAGATAAAGAGGTTATAAAAATGTGAGGCAGGAAGTACTAGCTCTAATTGACAGTCAAATATCAGTAATGAGATTTAAAATTATACTAATCCCTCCTCAATTTTTCAAAACAATTCAATTTTACTACAGAGAACTACAGATTTGCTGAATCTATACAATAGTCGTGAATGTTCTAAATGCAATTTTAAGAGATGGGAGACAGTCATACCTTGCATAGCCTAGGTTTGCTGGTGCAAATTTAATAGTCGTTTCAAAGAAATTGTACTCCAAGTAAATGTTGGGATCAATATCTAAATCAAACTCCAAATTACAGCCTCCAGGGATAGGATCTGGATGAAAAATAAGCAAGTTACTAAATAAAGAACACTTACGTATCCAAATCAAACAAAAAAATAGAACTTTAATAAGAACTCCCCATAAAAAAGTTAAACATTAAACAAAGTATCTGCTTTGATATTACCTCATAAACTGAGGGCAAAGAGAACAAAGTTAGCTGAGAATATGCAAGGGACTGGAAGCATTTTCTGTGAAGGCCCAGCCAACGAGCATTTTAAGGCTTTGTAGGTCTGCAAGTCTCTGACAACCACCTGCCCCATCCACCTATGGTGAAAAGCCATCATAGACAATATAGAGATGAACGGTCAAAGCTGTGGTATGTTTTTATTTTGCTTTGTTTTTGGTGGAACCAGGGATTGAACTCAGACCCTTGTGCTTGCCAGGGAAGTACTTATTCTACTGAGCCATTTCCCTGGCCCAAAAGCTGTTTTAATAAAACTTTATATATAAATGGACATAGCTGTGTTTCAATAAAACTTTATACACAAAGACTCTTAGCAAGGTAGATATGGCTGGTAATCTCCAATTTGCCAATCTCTGCTCCCCACTTAAAAACATTAAAAGAGACATTCTTAAATTGGTATTCAAGTGGCCAGGCTTTTGAATGAATAAATGATTTTTTTAGTCACTACCTGAGATTTCAACAATGATGCCTATTTTTGGGCTTGCTGGCTATAACAACATTTCTTTTTCTTTCTTAGTAGCACCAGGGATTGAACTCAGGACTTTGCACTCGCCAGGCAAGCACTTATTCCACTGAGCTGTCTCCCCAGCTATACGAACATTTCTGATTCAATGCACTGGTAACAAACAATCTTAACAGGATGACTTCTCTTCCACCTTCACAAACATATCCCATGGGCCGCAGAGTAGCAGGAGGGCAAAGACAGAAAGGTTACCTCTTTCTGAGTAGGAGAGCGGGATGGCCACACTTTGGACAGGCTTGGCATCCAGAGACTCCAGGTACCACGTGCACATATTCTGCTCTGGCCTCAGAACGGAAACCAGTCCCCTGTCATTGCCTGTTCCTGAAGTACTGGGAAGGACAGTCTGCAATTAAGAATAAAAGTCATCACGAATAGGGAACAGAGGAAACTATAGACACTCTAGAGGCAAGCAGGTATGGGCGTCCTCCTCTAAATAGTCTCAAATAAAGAGGAGGAGGCACCTAGAACTTCTTCCATAATTAAAGAACTCTTCCATCCCTAGGTTCCCTACACCTACACATGGGAGAACTCTTTAAAATGTGTAACTATCTTAGTCAGTTTGGGTTGCTATAACAAAGTAGCATAAATGAGGTGATTTACGAGCAATAAAAACTTATTTCTTACAGCTCTGGAGGCTGCAAATGTGAGATCAGATTGCTAACATAGTCAAGTTCAAGGAAGGGTCATCTTTGGGGCTACACACTGCCAACTTCTAGCCATATCCTCATATGGCAGAGGGGATAGGGAGCGCTCTGGGTAGGGGGCTCTTTGCTAAGGAGGAGCCAGGGATTGAACTCAGGCCCCTGTGCTTGCCAGGGAAACGCTTATACCACTGAGCTATCTCCCCGGCCCCAAGAATACTAATTTTATAAAGGCAGTGTTTTCATGGCCTAAGACGTCCTGCAGATCCATTTTCTAACACCACACTGAGAAGGAGCAGGGAACATACACTGCTCAGTAATGATCTTCAGTTAAGAATTGCATCTGTGAATTTCTCAAGCAGTTCAACTCACCTGCATTAAGATTCACTATATTAGCCAGTGGTCTAAAGCACCTGCTTAGGCAAACTTAGGCAAGTGCAGGGACCAAGGTTCAATCCCCAGCACCACATACCATGCCAGCCCTGCCTCCAGGGTGAACTGAGCAGGCCACCAAAAAAAAAAACAAAGGTTTACTCTGTCATGTACTGAGGCTGCCAAGATAAAGACATGAACCCAGGCCTCAAAGGTTTCACAGATGGTAGAAACTTTTATTGAGTTATTATAACATTCAATTTTTGATAGGTTTTGATACCTATGAAAGCATCAGCAATTCAAGACAGTGAATATATGCATTACCTCCAAAAGCTTCTTTGTTCCCTTTCCTGATCTTTCTCTATGCTCCTCCCTTCTAGAATCTTCCATGCCCAGCTACCTAGAAACCTTTCTGAATAATCAAATGCTAAGCTAAGAGGTAACAGGGGTCAGTGTTCTCGGGAAGCTAAGAAAATGGGAAGAGGAAGGGATTTCTTAGTTTCAAGTTGACAAGCATTCAGCTCGAATTGATGGGCTACAGGGTTAATCGTTTCAGAGAACCAACTCTCAGGATGACTCAGAAGCAAAATAAAAACAACAGTGCCACACGCTATGTCAGGAAGGACACAGGAAACAGAAACAACTGTCTTCAGAGCCCATCATCAGAGGCACATGTAGACTGGTCATCATGTTCTAAGTGGGGCAAACAGTGGGAACTAAAGATGGCCCAAGAGAGGAACTCTGGAATAACTAAGGAAAGCTAATACCTTCACTGCATGGGGATGCAAGCCTCTTCTGTCACCTACGGGTCCTGCTCTCATATCTTTACTGGTTTTCTGAGGGTGAAATAGGCCCTGCAGCTACTTTATTGGCTACTGTAATAATTAGCTCTATAGAAAGTCAAACACAAGGATTCCAAACAAGGACCGAGGGTCCCACTGGTTTACAGATATTCCCATGGGATTATACCTACTCAGGCCCCCAGGAAATTGTATCTTTTTCTCGGAGAGAGTCCCTAGATTTGGGCCATCTCTGGCCTCAGGAGCTTTGGAGTCACCAGCCTTGCACATAGCAAGTATTTTATTATGGAAATATTTCTGTCCACATCCTTTCTATTATCTTCATGGCTGCCAGTGAAATTCTCTTATTTGTGACAACCTGGATGAAACTGGAGATTATTTTATCAAGTGAAATAATAGATTCTGCGATGCGGGATCTACCAAAATATGCTAATATACAAGCTGAGAGCTAGCCGGGTGAGGCGGCACACACCTGTAATCCCAGCACTCAGGAGGCTGAGGTGGGAGAACAGCTTGGGCTATAAGTGAGCTCAAGGCCATCCTGGTCTGCATAGCAGGATCCTGTCTGGGTCGGGAGGAGCTGAGAGCTGCTGGGAGGGTAGCAGAGGTCAGGGAGAGAAGGGGAGAGGGTGGAGAGAGGATGCTGACCCATGGGGGCGAGTTATAAAGAGGTGGCAGCAACAAGTCCTGGGGCTGTCGCACAGTAGGTGACTGTGGATAACATCACATACTGTTTCCAAAAAGCTAGGAATTTTAAGGTTTACATCATAAAGAGAAGATATATCTTCAAGGAGGCAGATAATATTTGCCAGATTTTGACATCACACAATTTATGCATCTATCAAAACCTCTCATGGGTACCCCATGAATATGGATACTTCTGTTTGTATTATCAGTTAAAATACATTCAGAATTAGCATTAAATATAAATATTGTCTTTGCTGTGATGTTGTGAGAAGGAAATTGTTATTTGCCAATAAAAAACCTTGTAATTAATTATATAGGAAGAGTGCCCCGAATTTTGTTTTTTAAAATGTAGCTAGAAAAAAAAGGGGGGGAGCATGGGCTCAGGGACAGATGTCTGTAATCCAAACTACTTAGGAGGCTGAGGCAAGAAATCACAAGCTGAAGGTCAGCCAGGGCAACTCAGTGAGGTGCTACCTCAACATAAAACGATCACTCAGCAGACTAAAGCACCTGCTTAGGCGGAGCTCAGGGTCCAGGGTTCAATCCTGGGCACAAGCTGTGCTGGGCCCTCCCCCAGGCATGCTGAAACAGTGACTGAGACTGCATGGAGGTGCATGCTTGTAATCCCAGCGCTTGAGAGGCTGAAAACAGGAGGGTCACCACGAGTCCGATCTACATAGTGAGACCCTGAGCACTCCGTAAATCCTGTACTAAAATATAGTAAAACACACACACAACACACACACACACGGGTGGGGGAATAGCTCAATAACAGAATAGCCCTGGAATGGATCTCTAATATCAAAATTAAAAATAAAAAACACATTTCCATGTCACTTTATGTTATCTCCTAAACAGGAGCTTGATTAATCTCTCTCTCTCTCTCTCTCTCTCTCTCTCTCTCTCTCCTATTTAACCTACCTACTATCTTTCTGAGACAGGGTCTCACTATGCAGGTCAGGCTGGTGTTGTAGTCCAGGCTGGTCTCAAATTCCCAAAGATCTTCCTGACTCAGCCTCCTGAGTGCCACCATGCCTGGCAGGAGGTATGGTGATATGAGCCAGAAATTTACTGTCCCCAGGGAGCAGGGAAAAAAGCACAGAGCCAAAGGAAAGTGGCCCCTTGTAATTCTGGCACAAAGTAACAGATTCCTAGAGGTGGAGCCCTGTCTGTTCTTTGTTCCTTTACCTGGGAAGTTATGAAATAATGATCCGTAAACTTAAGAGTTTGGGTAAATGCCTAAGGGAATATAAAAAAACAGCTTGCTTACACGGAATTAATGATGCACATTCCTTAGTTTGTTGGTAACCCTCAGTAAATGTGGGAAGTTTTGTGGCTGGTAGCTCACTTAAAGACTATTTTTTTTTTTTTTTTTTTTGGTGGAACCAGGGATTGAACTCAAGCCTTTGTGCTTGCCAGGGAAGAACTTATTCCTCTGAGCCATCTCCCTGGCCCCCAGGCATGTAAAAGTGATCACACAATATAAGCACTAACTCTTCCTTTCAAATAGAAATAGAAATTAGTAGTACATTGCGTATTGTTGTCTTAGTGGTTATTCACTGTACAAGATGCAGACATGATATCCTGTCCACAAATACTATTAGAATAAATCTTTCTATTCATCGAAAAAAAAAAAAAAAGACTAAGCTCAGTGAAACCTCTGAAGCTATATTAATCCAGTCTTCCATCTGACTGATAACATACAACAGGAGGTTTATTTTTTAATTTCACAACAGAAAAAAAAAAAAACTTAGCCTCTCTTGATGAATTGAGAAACTTTTTCCTGCAGCAAAATCAGTGGGTTACAGACACTGCTATCTCTTGCAATTGGTGTAATTGATTTTTGTTTCTTTTCTCTTGGTCAAACCCTTCTATTTCTAGTTTATTCACTACCACACACACAAACACACACACTTTCTCTTCTTTTTTTTTTTTTTGTGGAACCAGGGAGTGAACTCATGCCCTTACAACTTGCCAGGGAAGTGCTTATTCCACTGAGCCATCTCCCCGGAACCCCTTCTTTTTAAAATTTCTTTTGGTTATCTACACAGCTTTAAAAGCTTCATGGTAAGGTTAAGAAAACAGGAACAAAAAAATCCAAAATATTTAGTAGGAAAGACAGTAGGACCACTGCCTGTAGAACTACATGAGTTGCTTTGAGATAGCTTCACTGACCAAATTCCAGAACATTATAAAATGGGCTAAAATGAAATAAAATAGTGTAACTTCATCAAAAGTGAAACGCAATGGCTGGCCAGATAGCTCGGAGGACTAATGTGCCTGCTTAGGCAGAATGCAAGAATGCAGCAGCTGGGGTCGGATCCCCCACTTGCAGGCCCCGCCCCACCCTGGAGCACACTGAGCGATTGAAACTGAGCGTGGTAGTGCACACCAGCAATCCCAGCTCTTGGGAGGCTGAAAACAGGGGACCACTAGGAGTCCGATCTACTTAGTGAGACCCTGGAGACTCTGGAGATCTTGTACTATGTACAAAAAAAAAAAAAAAAAAAAAAAAAATACTGAAACCCATTTATTAGTCCAAAGGATCATATAGGCTAAATATAAACATCTGTAGAAACTGTTGACATGGCAGATCCTTAGCAGCTTAAGGTTGTTCAAATCATTTAAAAAAGTTTTCAGTGGGGCCGGGGAAGTGGCTCAATGATTGAATAAGTGCTTCCCTGGCAAGCGCAAGTGCCTGAGTTCAATCCCTGGCTCCGCAAAAAAAAAAAAATAAAATAATAATAATAATAATAATAAAATAAATAAATAAATAAAATTTAGCCAGGCATGGTGGCGTTTGCCTATAATCCCAGCACTCGGGAGGCTGAGGCTTAAAGCCAGCCTGAACTGCATAGTGAGACCCTGTCTCAAAAAGACAAAAAATAAATTTAAAAAAAAATTGTTTTCAGGGCTGGTGAGACAGTTCGGTGCTCTAAGTGCATGCCTGGCTAGCAAATCCCCAATATTGCAGGCTGTGCTGAAACCAGGCACGGTGGTACACACTGTAATCCCAGCGCTGGGGAGGCTGAAACAGGAAGATCACTACGAATCTGAGCTATGTAGCGAGGCCCTCTACCAAATAAATAAATAAAACTTTAAAATAAAAAAACTTTCTAAATATGAGGCCACATTTAAAGAGTTAGTGATGACAACTACAACAGCATCTTTAATTGTGCTATACAGAGCAGGGATGACCTGAGTGTTACAACTGTTTTATTTGCATTTCAGACTCCAAAGAATGAGGCTGATCCCAAGGGGTTCTTAGTAAACTACAGTGCTAAATAGTTGGATGACAATAGGAACACATTACAGTGTATTTTCAGGTAAAAATCACTAAGGACCACCTGGAGTAAGAAAATGAAAAAGTGAGAAAACATGAGTGAATCGTAAATGCAGGGCCCCTTCCCAGGGCTTGGCCTTTCCATCTCTAAACCCCAGGCAGCCACCCTCAAGCAAGGCCTGTGGTCCACACCATTCCCACTCACAGCCAGTAAGCTGACTAGATTCCATCTTGGTTCTTCCTAAAACATTTAAAGTACAAGCTAAACATCTAGTTCTAATGCTTACACTAAATACAAGACTCAAACAGATCAAATGATCTTTTTGTTTTAGCTGCAGCAATTCTTTGTACTCACCCTTGAATAAGAAACTGTGGTATTCTGATACTGCGAGTGTATCTGGAATATGAGAAAACTCGTGTTGCTTGAAATGTGGCTCAAAATGGCTTCCTGTGGAAAAGGCTTGTTGAGCTGGAAGTATCTAAATTTCCCGACAGAAAATTCAAGAAAACCTGTAACGGGAGAAAGTTTTCATTAGAAGACTACGTCTCTAACATCAGTTTGTAAAAATCGCATTTATAAACACAATGTTCATTGAACCTTCAGAAAAACTCCTTGAGGTAAATATGGTGATCGCCTCTGTCATGAATGAGGAGCAGGCGGCCTACAGGCAGAACAGGGTCTGGGGACAATGCTTAGTGACAGAATGAGGTGGAGACCCTGGGTTCAAGCATCAGCACGGAAGAGGGGGTCCTGAGGGTCATCCAGCTAGAAAATGGCAGCACTGAGGGCTAACATGGAAAAAATGTGTCTTGAAAGATGTGAACACTACAAAGTACTCAAGATGGGTTCTCAGAGCACAGAGAATTTTTTTCCATTGAGTAGGAGAATAACCATTCTCCTCAGAATAGAGTGCTGGGGTATAAGATAGAGCACCCTCTTGGAGGTGCCCTGGAGACTGTCCTGGAAATAAAGAATGGTATCAGCTAGCAGAATGCTGAAGTGAGGGGGCTGAAGAAACACTGGTGTCCTCAATTTAGAGCTCATGTTTGGTGTTGCGGGCCACTTACCATAAGGCCTGAGACCTCAATTTTCCTTATCTTTCAAATGAGCATTGTATTACCTGACAGAAGCAAGTACCATCAGAAGTGGCAAATATGTTGGAAGACAGTCCACATGACACGCTTCAACACACAAATGTGAACCACAGGCATTTTGAAAAAGGGAGATTTTTTTTTTAGACAGGCATGGTGGCATATACCTGTAATCCCAGCCTCTGGGAAGATGAGGCAGGAGGATCACAAGTTGGAACCCCATCTGGCAATATAGCAAGAACTTGTCTCAAAATTTTAAAAAGGGGTAGGGATGTAGCTTGGTGCAAAGGCCCTGAGTTCAAGCCCCCTAGCTCACTGTCCCAGGTTCTTGTGTTGTCTCTCCTAGCTGCATACTGGTCCTTTCTTTCTCTGATCTAATTCTCAAATATTCCACCAAAGGAAGCTGGTTTTACTTCTGTGTGGCTCTGGATTCCTATCTCCCCTCCAGCCCTCTACTAAGGATAGCTTTATAAATAGCAGAACATAGCATTACATAAAAAATAGGGGGGAAAAAACAGAAAAAAAGATTTTTACATTTAATATAAATGAAAAGAAGTTGATAAGAAAATGATTATAATTCATCAGTATCCCATCATGGAACTATCATGTCTTATTTTAGATATTAGTCAGTGGATGGTTAAAAAAAACAAGACCAAAACAACACTTTAAACACATTCTTAATTTCTATTTTCCAAGAAGGCCACTTTTCAATGTTTTTTCTAAATTTCAATATTCCATCTGAACAACTAAAAACACAACAAAAACTATGAAAAGTGAGTGTGCTACCTGTGAAAGGAACCCCCCAAATACATACAAATGGTACTCAGGCTAGAAAAATGATCATTCTCTACCTAGTCCCCCAAACTCTACAATGATATAAAACCTTCATCATTTACTTAGGCTTTCTTTTTATAATTGGTGATAGAAAAAAACAAGATAATCTGTGATTACAATTTAATTTTTTTATGAGCAGAATAGATTTATTTAAGGAAAGAAAGCTCCTGTCCAAATGAGGGACAGGAGAGGGGCCCGAGCGGGTGGTCCCTGGGAAGTACAATTTGATTTTCAAAAGTCAATAATAGCAAAAGGTGAAATAGCCTAGCAGTGACAGTTGGAGATGCCTCCCATTTATATAACCAGAAAGACAGTTTACATTTTATGTGGACAGACTCCAACAAGAATAGAAATAAAGCATCTCTATAAAACAGAGATGCTTCAGTAAGGAAGCCTAGAAAATATAAGGGACCTTTGTATGATTTTTTTTTTTTTTTCAGGCAAAGAACAACCAGACTCCTCCATCATTTTCACATTTTCCAGTTCTTCCCATCAAGATTATTAGATTAGAAAACCAAGCTATATACAAAACTAAATGAATCTTAGGAAAAGTCACTAAAAATATATCCAACATTGCACTTTAATTTTAGTCTCATCTATTTTCCGGCTTCTGAGTCTTAAAAATACCCTTTCCTGTCTGTGGGACTAAGCAGTGTTAGTCTAGTTTCCTAGCAATTAAGTGAACCTCAATCCTTTTAAAACCGAGAGCCTTTAGCTTACTTAGTTTCTTGCTTTTTCTAGTGACACCTTATCCCCTCTCTTTTTCCCCCTTCTTTTTCCCCATGAGGCAAATATTTGTGAAGGATTTATAAAATAATCCCTGGTTGTTGAGCACTATGACCAAAACTATAGCAAGTGAACTCAGAAAGGGTGTCTAATGCCGCTGTCACTATCATTTAGATGTGCCCTGCAATGTCACCTACTTTTTTTTTTTTTTTGGAACCAGAGCCATCTCCCCGGTCCTGCTATTTATGTTTTGATAATCCTCATGTCTGTCTCCCAAGATGTGGAAGTTCAACCTGAACAGTTCACAGAACTTCTTTATTTTTTTTATTTATTTTTTTTTTTTGTCTTTTTGAGACAGGGTCTCGCTATGCAGTTCAGGCTGGCTTTAAGCTCACTTTGTAGCTCAGGCTGGTCTCGAACTCACAACAATCCTCCTTCCTCAGCCTCCCGAGTGCTGGGATCACAGGTATGCGCCACCACGCCCGGCTTCACAGAACTTCTTAAAGTCCTGGCACGGACTGGTGCCGTCGCCACAGAAGCTTTAGTGGCAACCTTTCCTGAGCTTTTCTCTGACCTGTCACTCATGAGTGAGGATGAATCAGTATCCAGAAATATCAGCACCTTAGGACGCTGGGGAGATAGCTCAGCAGCATAAGTACCTACCTGGCAAGCTCTAGGTCCTGAGTTTGATCCCCAGTACCAAAAAAAGAAAAAACCAAGCAAAAGCAAAAACAAAAAAAAAAAAAAACCAAAAAAACAAAACAAAACAAAAAAAAAACATCTTAGGACAGTGAAGAAACACAGAACCATGGAAATTAAAATAGATTATTGGGGCTGGGGAGATGGCTCAGTGGAATAAGCACTTTCCTGGCAAGCGCAAGGGCCTGAGTTCAATCCCCAGTTCCACTAAAAGAAAAGGAATAAAATAGATTATTAAACAACTAGTGGCTGGATCACTTATTACAGGGGCTGGAATTAAAAGCAGGTGTCTCTGCAAGTATATGATGTAGTTTTTGTTTTCTCTCCCTATTTTCTTGTTTTTCAGATTTCTCTAGAGATCACATGTTATAAGAAAAAATATCAGGGCCAGGGAGATAGTTCAGCGACATAAGGACCTTGCCTGGCCAAGTACAAGGTCCTGAGTTTGATCCCCAGTACCAAAAAAAAAGAAAAGAAAAAAGAAAGTAATGTCACAATTTGAAAAAAAAGAATAAAAATTATAAATTCATAAAAAAATTAGAAATGATACACAATTTCAAAAAACAGGATAATAGGGGCCAGGGAGATGGCTCAGAGGAATAAGCACTTCCCTGGCAAGCACAAGGGCCTGAGTTCAATCCCTGGTTCTGCCAAAAAGAAAAAAACCCAACAATATGGTAGTAATCCAACAATGGTTATATGCAGATTGTTGTCTGCAAAGTAGTTGTTCAGTTTATCAGATATAAAGATGCAAAATTAGTCAAAAAAAAAAAAAGCATTAACTGTTCTTTTTCAATAAGTCAACAGAAATTAGTAGCACAACTGTCTTAGCTATCTTTGTGTGTAGGGTGTGCACACACAGGCTTATTTTTTCCCTTTCTTCTTTCTTTTCTCCTTCCCCTCATCCCAATTCTTCCTTCCTTTTGGTCAGTTTCTTTCCTTTAAAGCCTTTTTTTTTTTTTTTTAATATACTTAGATCAAACTTGTAGAGATCCTCCTGTTTTCAGCCTTCCAAATGCTGGGATTACAGGCACATGTCTCTACACCCTGTCTCAAAGCCTCCACTTTTTTTTATAGTGGAGCCAGGGATTGAACTCAGGGCCTTACACTTGCCAGCAAGCGCTTATTCTATTGACTCCGGCCCCTCAAAAGCTTCCATTCTTGATGTCACTCAAAGTATAAGCTCTACCCTGACACCCTGGGTTCAATCCCTGTTAGGGCATACCTAAGCAGCCCTGCGTGTGTGGTAAGACCCTGTACAAATACATTTTTAAAAATGGGCTGATAAGGGCTGGGGAGATAGCCCAGCAGTCTAAGTGTCCACTTGACAGGCACAAAGACCTGGGTTCGATCCCTGGTACCACATGCCATGCTGACCCCAGAACCCCGGGCACATTGTGCCAGCCAGCGGAACTGGGTATGGTGGCACATGCCTGTAGGCCCAATGCTGTGGAGGCTGAGACGGGAGGAACACTATGAGAACATGTTGCTGAGCGAGACCCTATACCAAAAAAATGAATAAATAAATAAAAGATTTTTTTTTAAATGGGCTGGCAAGATAGCTTAGCTAATAAAACTTACTAGCTAATAAAACTTATTAGCACTTATTCAGCAGAATAAGCACTTGGATGAGGTGTAATTCCCCTCCCCCAACACAAGCTGCACCCAGCCAACTTCAACCCCGGGGCCACTGAGATTGGGTGTGGTGGCCCACACCTGTAATCCTGGCCCTGGGGAGATTTAAAACAGGAGGATCACTAGGATTCCAATCTGCGCAGTGAGACCCTATACCAAACACATTAAAAGAAAAAAGAAAAAAAAAAAAAAAAGGTGGAGTTGGGGTGTTGGGAGCAACCCCTAGCACAGAAGCAGGGGAGAAGGGAAACAGACAATAAGTGGGAGACATGAAGACACTCATCACCTTTCACTTGTTTTCCCCTCTAAAATAATAATACTGTTCTACCCAGTCCATAGAGAAAGTTCATTCACAAGTGCTATGTGTGGAAATCATCACTGTGGACAGGCTGGTACCCAGACAGCCCTCAATATCCTCAGAATCCTCCAGGACCCTGAAATATACCCAAATTTGCCATTGCCAAGTCCCCAATATCATATGGGGCAGTATTTATACATATATCCCATATATCCTACGTAGGATATATCCTATATCCTCTCAGACACTTTAAAATACATTGTGAATCACTTCCATGCCTAATACAATAGCAATGCTATGCAAATAGTTGTCATGCTGTGTTGTTCAAGATGAGGGGGAAAAGGCCTGTACATATTCAATACAGATAAAGGGTTTTTTTTTTCTAATTATTTTCTATTTGGTTGAATCTGCCAATACAGAATCCGTGGATATGAGGGCCAACTCTGCCTTTTGGGACAAGGCAGAACTCAATGTGCCTCTTCTCATACATATGGAAGGAGAAGGACATAAATGTTTGGCATCACCCATGTCATAGGTCTTGGATACCCTTCCATAACAACGCTGAAGGTCTAGCTCAGTGGTAGAACCCTTGCTCTACCTGTATGAGGCCCTGGGGATCCCTAGCACTGAAGATGAAAAAAAAGAATGACAGCTTTGTCATTCGAAAGTTATTTAGTTTTCCATTTAGAGCATGCAGTGTAATTATTCAACCAATCCTCCAGTCATGAAAATAAAGGCTGCCATTCCATTCTGCATAAAGAATTAATAAGACGATAGTTCTGCTAGAAAACACATATGCCAGACACCAGTCCATGTGAGCTTTTTGCTGGGACAGCATAAGACATGGTTTTTGATATTCAAGTGAACAGACTTGATGATCAAAGTCCGAACATTTGGGCGAGACCCTGTACCAAATGAATAAATAAAAGATTTTTACAAGTTCATTAAAATAACACCCAGAGAAGTACACAAGGTTAAGTCCAGAGGACATCATTCCTAAAATCGTCACGCAAGTCAAGGCTGCAGTTTCTGCTTCTGAAATTATCTTTAAGAAGTACAACTAAGACCAGGCATGGTGGCCCATGCCTGTAATCCCAGCACTGGGGAGCCTGACAACAGGAGGATCACTGCGAGTCTGAGCTGCACAGTGAGGCCCTGCACCAAATGTATGATAATAATGATAATAATAATAATATAATATAATTTTAAAATATATTTTAAAAAAGAAGTACAACTAGCATTTTAGGAGTAGATAGCACTTTCATATATTACTTCCGGGACTTCCAAAAAGCTACAGGAAGATGCTGCTTCCTGAACTACTTACCCCTCATACGCCTAAAGCAGGAACCATGCAGAGGCCTGATAATGAAAGGGAGAGACACTGCTGTATTATTTAAAGCCTGGTCACATGATGAGGTAAGCCAGCAGTGTTAAGAGCAGAAATCAGACATGGTGGAACATGCCTGTAATCCCAGCACTGGGGAGGCTGAGACAGGAGGATCACTATGAGTTGGAGCTGTGTAGTGAGACCCTGCACCAAATAAATAAATGCTTTTTAAAAATTCATTCCAATAACACCCAGAGAAGTACACAAAGTTAAGTCTAGAGTCCCCCTTTGCCCTTCCAACCACTGCCACTATTCTCCCTACTCAGAACTATGATCCCAGCTACAAACACAGAAATTTCACTTCTGGAGTTTAAATAAGTGGGATCTGCAGGACGAGCTTGATTGGGTCTGGCTTTTTAAAAATCAACATCTCATTTGTAAAATTCACTCTAGTATTATGGAAATCATAATATTTAATAAACTAATATATCTCAGCATATTTCTCCATTCTATTGTTAATGGACACTTGGATTTCCAGCTGAGTTATCACAAAGAACTGTGTTGGGAGCCATGGATACTGGAAAATCAAAGGTGGGTAGGTGGGACTAGACCTCAGTGCCTACAGCAAACAAGCTTCCTCAGCCCTGAGATAAGCATCCTGACTGGTTAATGTGGGCTACTAGTCACTAGCCAACCTTGTGTCACTTGTTACTAACTTTGCAACAGTATAGATAAATGTAGGTTTCCTTGTGCTGTTGGGTTCCTCTTGCCTACCAGGCACACCACCTAGCCCAGCTTTTGTCTTCTTGTCTATCTTTCCCATTCCTGCCATTGTTTCTCCCAGGGGAGAACCAATCCAATGGAGACCAAACGGATCCCTACAACTGTGAATATCTTTTACATGTCTTTTGCTACATGGATATGCGTACTTCTATTGGGTAGAACCTCTGAGTAGAATTATCAACAATCCTGTCAGTTTCTTAACCACATAGGATTACAAAGGTATGCCATCATACCTGGTGGAAGTGTGTTTGCTTGACTGATTTGGAGATTTTTTTGAGACAGGATTTCACTATGTAGCCCAGGATGGCCTTGAACTCACTGCAAGGGAACTCTTCTCTTGGCCTCCAAAGTACTGATATTTCAGGCATTTGGTACCAAGCCTACCTTAGAAGTTTCCATTTTAAATAGACTAGTTTCATAAGCTTTTCCTCCATGATCAGTCCTCTATGATTTGCAGAACCAGGGATTGAACTCAGGCCCTTGTGCTTGCCAGGGAAGTGCTTATTCCACTGAGCCACCTCCGCAGCCCCTAATCCTCTATGACTTAATATCTATCTATCTATCTATCTATCTATCTATCTATCTATCTATCTATCTATCTATCTATCCATGATACTGGAGATTGAATTTACGGCCTTTACACTGAACAATTTCCTAGCCTTAGCAACTTGCTGTCCTGGTCCTGTTCAAATTTGCACTCCTAGGGGCCAGGGAGATAGCTCAGTGGAATAAGTGCTTCCCTGGCAAGAGCAAGGGCCTGAGTTCAATTCCCAGTTCCACCAGGAAAAAAAAGTGCAGTCCTCATGCCTTGGTCTCTCAGAGTGCCCATATTATAGGTACACACTGCCAGCCCAGGTTCTCTAGGGTTCCTTTTTTTTTTTTTTTTGAGGAGGTGTGTTTTTGAGACAGGGTCTCCCTTTATTTTTTTATTTTATTGAAAAACAAATAGCAATGAGATATTTTCAAGTCAAATTAGTAGAACAGATTCAATAATTAATACATTGCATATAGTTTTCGTAGTTTTTTTTTGTTGTTGTACAAGGTGCATATATGATATTCTATTCACAAACACTATCAGAGCAAATGCCTTTAATCAATGAATTAAGAGAATGTAGCTGCATACTTATCTTTTTTTAAAGCTGAATTATAGTACAGTTTCAATAATTAATACTTTTTACATTGTTATCTTTCCAGTGGTTATCCATAGTACAAGAAGCAGACAGGATATCCTGTCCAAACACTATTAGTGCAAATCTTTCCTCTCACAGAATTACACAAAAGTACTGCATATTACTGCATGCCTGTATTCCCAACACTTGGGAGGCTGAGGCAGGAGGATTATTGTGAGTTTGAGACCAGCCTAAGCTACAAAGTGAGCTTAAGGCCAGCCTGACCTGCGTAGTGAGACCCTGTCTCAAAAAGACAAAAAAAAAAAAAAAAGAAACCTGTATATTTATCCTAATTGCACTGTTTATACAAACACAGAATGGTTCTTCCCTTGTATCCCCCCTTTTTTTTTTTAGTCTTGTCAAAGATGGGTATTCTATTGTCATTCAGTTATTATAGGTGCTTGAACTCAGCAAAACAATCCAACACAGTCCAGCAGTCCACAATATTAAGTGGGTTATCTGAAGAAGTTGTTGACTCCATTTACCACTGTGGAGATCAGTGTGGAGACTCCTCACAAAACTAGGACTGGAAATCCCATTCAAGCTGGCTATGCCCCTACTGGGAATTTTCCCGGAGGAACTGAAAACATCATATCATAGTGATAGATGTGCCCTATGTTTATAGCAGCACAATTTGTGATAGCAAAATCTTGGAAACAACCAAGATGCCTGTCACATGAGGAATGGTTGAAAAAGATGTGGTATTTTTATCAAGGGAGTATTACTCAGATATAAAGAATGATAAACTTGAAGCATTCATATTGAAGTGGATGACACCTGAACGTATACCAGACACACATGTGCAAATATTGTACAGTCTCCCTAGTATAAGAAATCAAAAGGAGAAATACAAATAGAAAGGTATAAGAACTAAAAAAAATTTAGCCAGATAGTTAAGGTAAACTGAACTGCACATGTTACAGGGTAACAATCAGCTTCTCTTCTGGAAGGTTAACAACCTAAGTTTTCAGATCAAAAATTGGAGAAACGAAAGGGCTGCAAGGTCAGCCAACATTTTGGCCCTAGCCTTTCAAGGTCAGTGAAGACTCAGGACATAGGAGAACTTGTACTGTAACATCATGGAACTCAGTTGTGCCCCAAATTTTCTGAACAAGGAGATTATGGAGCCACAGAGGAATGTGATCGATGATGTATAGTGTGCCTAAGGAGAGTCACATGGAGAGAAAACTTCCTCTCAGGCTTCCACAGAGAGCAAACTGGTCAAGCAATGGCTGTGACTCATCCACATGGCTGACACTGACAAAGGATCTCCAGAGTGAGGTACAGGGTTATAAGATAAACCCTGAGGGGACTTGACTGACCTCATCAGATACAAAAGTTACATTTTTTTGTTATACAGGTGTTGCTTTATCTCAGTCTTAACCATCCAGCAGAAAAGTATAAAAATGAGATATATAAAATAAGTCCATAATAATAAGCTGAACTCCCAGCTTTTTGTGTCATTTGCCAACATATTCCAAGATACTATATTAACTTATGGAAGCTTGTTTTCCCTTTCACAGTAAGATCTCAAATCAACCAGAAATAGATTTTCAAGCATGGTGTGTACTGGGGCAAATGTTTTCATACTACTCGAAATACCAACTTTCATATATACCCTTGCCGGGCAGCACAGTGCAACCCTGTGGTCCAAGCCACTGTATAACATATCCCTCTAGTTAGTGTCTTGCTTTCTCTCAAGAACACTGTAGCATTTTCTCTGTAAAGGGTCTCCATTGATCCAGGTATTATTATTGCTAAGTATTTAACATATCTTTGTGCTATCGTAAAATTATTATTATTATTATTATTATTATTATTATTATTTTGGTGGAACCGGGGATTAAACTCAGGCCCTTTTGCTTGCCAGGGAAGCACTTATTCCATTGAGCCATCTCCCTGGCCCCTTGTAAAATTATAATTTTTTTTTTAGTTTCAATTTTTAGTTTTTGCCCCACCAATACAACTCCTTTTAAACATTCTCCAGGTGATGCATTTTATTTTATTTATTTTATATTTTAGGGAAGGGTCTATAGTGTGTCCAGGGTCTCACTACTAGATCAGACTCATAGTGATCCACCTATTTACAGACTCCCAAGAGCTGGTATCACAGGTGTGCACCACCATGCCCAGTCTCAACTGCTATCTCAGTGTACCCTGTGGGTGGGGACAGCACCAGGGGATTGAACTCCCAGCCCCTGAGACTGCTTGCAGGCACTTTAACCTGCTGATATTTGGCCAGCCCTCCCCAGGTGATTTAATATTCAGCCAGCATGGGTAATTCCAACCACAATGAAGAATAAGGGAAGGCTAACTATATTCCCCCCTGTTCTTATCTTCAGCCTAACCTCTGCGGGACAATCTTCTGGCAGTGTTACCTTGGCAGCCCAATGGCTATTTCACAATTTTTATAGAAAGCTGCCTTTTAACCAAAGGGCTTGTGGTTTTACTCCAGGCTGTCCAGGGCTTTGTCATATGTGACACTCCGGCCTGGCATGGTACAGGGCCTAGGGGCACACAACAAACCTTTGTTGAAAGAGCAAATTGTGCAGCCACAGGCAAGACATTTATTTTGTCTAGGCTTCCGTTTTCTTACAGTACAGTTAGGTAACTGCGCTGTGTCAGTCAGGTGGCTACAGAAACAAATTTAAAAAAAAAAAAAAAAAAAGGAAAATTGTTTTTAAGCCATCCAGCGCTACACAATAAAGTACCGTCCATTTCCACCACTATACCATTGCTTCAGAGACTCATCTCCTTAGGTTAAAAGGAAAAATGAAAAATAAAAAAAGCCAGCTATTTTCAGATCAGACCCACAAACTACTGGGACAAAGCTGACGAACACAACCAAGGCACTCACAGAAATGTCCCACACATTGTAAGCGCCAAGTTGAAAATGAGACTTCCACAGGGCAACAATGAGAGACAATGAAAATCAGAATGACTTTTATGGCGCAGTCAGAGAGAAACTGTATTTAACTTGTACCCATAAAAACAGACTTGGCAAAAGAAGACACATATTCAAAACACATCCTGCAGAAGTTAACAAGAACTTAACTTCACCTCTAAGCCATCTGGAAAAGGATTCATGGGAAGCATTTTATGAGGCATAAATTAGATCTTGTGACTTATGCAGTGGGCAGACAGCATGGAAGACGGCCAGCACCAGCCAAGACGGTGCTCACAGTACACCTTGCCTCGAAGAAGGGTGGCTCTGTTTTCCTGCAAAAATGTGTTTTTGCCATTAGAATAGGACTTTTTCTGATTTATCACACAGGTCTTCTATGTCCCTTTTTCTTCTAATAACTCCATTCTAAAAAGAACCGTCCAATTCTAATTTTTTTCCTCCTTTCCCAATTAGATCACTACCTGGCAGCCTTGAAATTTTCCAATTATTCCATTTTTGCAAAAATGTACCTCATGGGCTAGGGAGATGGCTCAGTGGAATAAGTGCTTCCCTGGTAAGCGCAAAGGCCTGAGTTCAATCCCCTGTTCCGCAAAAAAAAAAAAAAAGTACCTCACATGTGTCTCTGCTTCCACACCATAACCAGATTCTAGGAGAGATCTGTTCAAGTTCAGCCTTCATAATTCTCTCCAAATGGAAGATTAAAAATAAAAATTGTTCAGCTACATGAGCTGGCTGGCACTCCAGCAGCCCCTCCCAATTTCTCATTTTTATCTTCTTATGGATTTTCATTAACCCTAAAACTTAAAAGGAAACACAACAATAAATACACAACTTCTCACTCTTTTCCCATGCATTACTGGGGAATGAACCCAAGAAGTTCTGAGTTACAGCTATAGTCCTTTTTGTTTAAAATAGTCTCAAAATAGCTGGAACTTGTGATCCTCGTGCCTTAGCCTCCTGCGTAGATGGGATTATAGCATGCATTACTGCCTGGCTCTCACATGCTGTTACAAGAAAGCAATCATTTGCAACTAACAGCACAAGGGGCCAGCTGCCTAAAAGCACAAACACTGAAGGCCCAAGTGACATTCCACCGCAAAGCTAGGTGATTCCATGTGAGCTACTGGATATGAACCTAAAGCAATAACAAAAGATGATAAGAAGAACAAAAAACTGGGATGCCAAGAAAAAGTACAACTATTTTAAAGTACAACCATCACCCAGCCCAGCTGATAAGAGGCAGCATTTTCTTTAGACATTCTAGAACTCAATTTGTCACCTTTCAAGGTTCATTTAGCATTTGAGTCACTAAGTTATGCAAGTCAATTTACTCTGTTCAAATGAATAAATCCCTCTAAATTACAGCAGTCCCCACACACATTCTTCAGTTTGTATCATTATCCGAATCCTCAACGATTACGTGAGCATTTTACAAGAGGATAACGCAAGCCTTGAACTGTTTCTTAATTTCTATTTTTTTTTTTTTTTTTTTTTTTTTTTTTTTTTTTTTTTTTTTTTTTTTTTTTTTTT
>PVKA01017888.1:0-44906 GCA_004027165.1 Ctenomys sociabilis | reverse complement strand
TTTTATGTATATGCTTTAACCATTTTTTCTTTATAATAACTTTTGGACAATTTCATTTTGGTGTATCTTGGTATGACTTTATTTAAATTTCTTGTGCAAAAGGTTCATTTTTCTTGGAAATGTGGAATTATAAGTTGAACTAAATTCAGAAATTTTAAATCTTTAAATATTTATTGACTACTCCTTTCTACCTTGAGAATTCTAATTATATGAATATATAGAAAAGAAAGGAGCAGCTAATACTTACAGTTTTTGTTTTTACTTTGATTTTTTCTCTCTTGAATCTCTTATAACTTCTTAGTTATTGTTTTTTAAACAAAACTTACATGTTTATATCTATTAATCTGAAAAACTAATTTGCCCATAGCATCATGTAATGCAGCAACCATTGTTGGATTCCTAGTACTTAGTTTAGTGAAATCTTGTACCATGTATAATGCTGTTTTCTTCTACTGCTATTTGTATTCTTTTAAAAAAATAATAAAAAGTACAAAAAAAAGAATAAAACAGATCAATCATTTAAAATCATACAAACAAGAGTGAAGATTTTATGTATATATGAATAACTTCTCAACACTGCATACATTTGCCAACAAAATATCAATGTGGGTAAACAATGCCTCACTAACTGATTTTGTGTAGTAGTAATTCAAGAAACAAAACATTTTCCCAACACAGAGTTCTGTGCACTGTGAATCATGTGGGAGAAATGCAATTGCTTTTCTTACAGTATCTGATAAAAATACAATTATTGTTTTAAAAGATAGAATTCTTTGGAAACTCAGGTAGGAACAGAAAAATATTCAATATCAAATGAACTTAAGAAACACTAAGCTGAACAGAATTAGGCATCTGTTTACTGTAGTGTTAATCAGCTTTTAACATCAAAGGCAAATGATTCCAGAGAATAATAAATGAGCCTATACTACTTGCCAATCAAACTGTTCAAAAGATTATATAATGTTCCATGAAACTTAACATTCATTAAACGAACATATTTCAAAGGGGGTAGGGCATCACGGAAGTATGTGATGAAAGCCAAATTTGATTGTTGTTTAATGTCTCACAGTCCCTGGCAAACTGAAGATACACATGAAGTGACTAAAAAAGACAACGAAATAACTTGTACCTCTTAGCAAACATGTGGAGAAACACAGCTTTCTATGCTTTAATGCTATGAAGGGAGAG
Organism: Ctenomys sociabilis; assembly: GCA_004027165.1. NCBI lineage: Eukaryota > Metazoa > Chordata > Mammalia > Rodentia > Ctenomyidae > Ctenomys > Ctenomys sociabilis. The sequence goes on along the minus strand of PVKA01017888.1, from coordinate 43,718 downwards.
CTCTGAGAATTCAGACAGAATCTCGAGAAGACTTTGCCTGTGAATTGGAAGCTATTAAAAGAGGGAGCACACACTCAGTTGCATGGCCTCCCAAGATTAACCCCAGCCTCTCAGGAAAGCAGCACACTCTCTACCCTCACTGATCTTTAGTGTTGCCCTTTGGTGCAAATGCTTTCCCTCCCTTCGTCTTCCTTTTACCCTTTCAGACTCCAGAGAAATCATTGTCCTTCAAGTTTGCTCATGAAACCCTTCATGCCTGTGGCAAGTGCATCATGCACACCATTTAAATTAGTGACCACTCATTTTTCTCTTAGCAAATCAATTTTATTCCAAATAATGGGCTGTGAGGTGCAAATACATACCATTTTATATATTTATTTTCATAATATTCTCTTACCCATTAGGAACAAAGTTCTAGGAGAAAAAGACAAGAATGCATGCAGTGTTCACCACTGATTTTCCTGGGCTCAGTGCCAATCATAATGAAGGGACGCATTAAATGTTTGGTGAATAGATAAATGTGTCTGTGACGCAGTGCCACAGGGCTGGGATTCAGTGACATGCTTCTCAATCCTGTCTCTGTCATGTATCAGCTCTATCTCCTCTTTCCAGTTCCAACCACATCTTTCTCCACAGAAGTTACGTCATCACGAATTGCATAGGAGTCTGGTATGAATTATAGAAAACAGTGTGAAACTTCTCATTAGATTCTCATCAGTCAAAAAATATTCAACTAGTAACTACTGATTTTCATTTTCTTCAATTAATTACCTCATAGGACAAAGTGCCCTACTGTAACTGCATGCCTCTTTAAACAAACAAACAATTTTGAAAAGATCTTATTTGAATCAATCCATATGGTCTGATATCTGGAACATGCTTTTATTTCTCTTGAATTTAATATTTTCATTGGTAACTAGGTTCTTAAAGAGCATAGAAAGATCTATTTTACTAAATATTTTGCATTACTTGTCATCAGTAAATACATACTACATTCAGTCTACTGAAATGCCCCCCCCCCGTTATGAAGCACTACAACTGAAGCTTAATATTCTCTGCAAACTCTATTTCTTCTACTGTGACAAAGTTTATTTTGAGTATGGGAAGAAAAGGAATTTAATCTTATTTTAGTTACAACAAATGCTTTTGGATTCTAGGGCTTAAAGAAACAAAGGCATCCACAATTACCTTTCCAATCCTTCACGAATACCTTTATTTTAAAAGATGACCCACAATTTTTATTTGATAAAATTGAAGGATTTTACTTCAAATCTTTCTTCTCATAGTGTTTGGACAGGATATCCTGTCTGCTTCTTGCACTATGGATAACCACTAGGAAGATAACAATGTAAAAAGTATTAATTATTGAAACTGCATTATAAATCAGCTTTAAAAAAAAGATAGGTATACAGCTACATTCTCTTAATTCAATGAAAAAAGGGATCTGCTCTAACAGTGTTTGTAAAATGAATATCATGTCTGCACCTTGTACAACAAATAATCACTAAGAAAACCATATGCAATGTATTAATTATTGAATCTTTTCTATTAATTTGATTTGAAACTGTCCCATTGCTATTTGTTCTTCAATAAAATTATGGAAAAAATAAAATTGAAGGCTTTAACTTATGTTAGAGAAATAACTTCAGTACTTTTGAAGAAGAAATTTGAAGGTTCATTAACTCTGCCTGATCATTGGGTCATTAGCATCCGAAATCAGGGACTTGCTTAATTTTTTTTTTATTTTATTTTACTACCATTTTTTAATAAACACTGAGAGTATGTTATATGACACAGCAAGGGTATACAACAGTGATAGGAATACAATCCGTAAGTGCAAATAGTTCAGATTTAAGGACACAAATCTGAACATATGAGGCTCTTGGAACAAAAATGACATAAAATGATCCATTAGAGAAGCACTCGTAGCTATTTTTCCATGCTGAGTCTTTTAAACTGGGTCATTTGTGAAAACACAACAATTGGTGGAGACTTAGGAAATACTTGGTACACAAATCAATTTGTTAGATTGAGTAAAATCAAGCAAAACAATTACAAATATATTAAAATCATAATTTAGATAATTATCAGTGAGAATAATTGTTTTGGGTTACTCAGGTGAATTTGGTTGGTCCATAATCTGAAACTGGACAAGGCCCTTAGCATAAGACGCTAGTGGCATTCCATCTGCACTGCTACCCTTCAAGTTGAAGAAGCACGAAAACAGGGTCCAAAATCTGTTTTCCTCTGTGTCTCTACTTGGAGGTAACTCAGACCTAACACATGTCAAGAGTTCTTAGACCATTCAAAGAATAAAGCACCTCAGGATGCCAATAGAAGATGTTACATTTATAATTTATAAGGGTGCTGTGGCATTTGCTTAAAAAACATGCTATTTTATTTGCATCTCGAGTTTATGAAGCAATTTGTGAAAGTCTAATGAGTGGGAGGAGTTTTAGTGCATAAATTTTAAGCCATTTTTCACTTCCCAGTGGCGACAAAGAAGACATAAAAACACGAAATGGATATTTAGGGTCATAAGCAATGAGGCGGTCCAGTGCTTGCTCTTTTCCTCACCTGCCCCAGAAATTAGAACATAAAACAAAACATTTTTTTTTTCATAGGGAAAGGATATGTGGATAAGAGGCAAAGTTGATAAAGAGATCATTTTCCTTTTCCTTACTACAGTTAAATTGTTATCATCATGATGTATCTAAGGAAATTGTATTAAATTCTAACACTGAATGGAGTGTACAGACATGCATATTTGTCACAAGTAAATAACTCTAATCTGAAAAATTCAGACATATAATAGATGTGTGCATTCATTGAATAAATATTGATTGAAAATATAATATATAACAGACCTTCCTGGATTACTGAACTGATCATTTGCTTTAAAGAGATTTATTTTCCCTGAGATAACTATTCCTGGCAGGATTCTAGGAAATCAAAGACTCAATCAATGACTTTTAAATTGCATTGGCTATATAACGATTCAATTTGTTTACAAAATGTTGTGTTCAGGCCATGTCTATTATGTGAGGTACTCACATTCACTTGATTGTTAGTTTAAATCTGCTCAAGACAGGGGGCATTTTAAGTACTAGCTCTTGGTCCATAAATGGCATTGCTCAAAATCTTCTCAATTTTTTCAGCCAAAGTACTTGGCATTTTTAAAATCATAAGTATTGAAGTATTTCTGGAAGACATTTTGCATGTTATTAATATTATTTGTATTAATGACCATATATTCATTTAACAGAGGCCAACTATTATAAATTAAAAATATAATAGTTTAGCAACACACGTTGAGAAAATTGCAATAGCTACAAATATTTTTTCTAATATTTACATTTTGGCTGCTAAACAAGCACATACTTTGTATTTTAAATTAAGTTTAAAAATGTATTTTTAGCATACCAAGCATCTTTTTTTCACCAAGAGACACTTTATATTTAAAATTAAGTAAAATATTCAATAATCTTTATTCTATTTTGAAACCGGTTATAACATTTACATGGATAAGCAGATTTCTGGTTGATTTTCTTCCATCTCGGGCTTCTCACAATTTCACCAGCTCAGAAAATAGAACCTAAAAGAATGGAAACTGCTGCTTAGTTGGAAAAGAAAAAAAAAAGTTTACACAGCTTTGACCTATCTTGATGGACTGAAGGGATGGTGATGAAAACTGTAATCTTAATAAATCTCCTGCAGCTAGAGGTTTAAAACTCATACTGTTTCAAATTAGTGAGGACAGAAATATTTATTTGCTGCTGAATTCCGGTCAGCATGGCATTTCAGCAGGAAACACTTTATAAGACTTAAACTTATGAGTAGCTAAGCTGAATACTCGTGTTTAAAAAAAAAAGAACCAAAGCTAAACAGTCAGCGATTCATTCTAAATCAAGAGGGAAACACACCAAAATTTATCATTTCCTTTGCTTTGTCTTTCCTCACTACCATTGGCTTCTATTACAAAAACAGAGTGAATCCTGGCATTAATGGTGTGTTTTATAAATGGTCTAAGAGTTTTGAATTCCATCATCTCATTGAAATAGTATAATCTTTATTAGAAAACATACATAATTTTGATCTACAGAAGAGGTGGCATGGTGTAATTGTTGATACATTGTGTTAACTTGGCTGGATCCACTCTGGTTCCAACCTTGGGGGGTAAAGGGTTTGGCCTGTGAATCAGCACTTAAAGGTGCATAAAGGGGTTGAAGAAGGTTTCACATGACTTCTGTGGAGGACCTTGGTCATCGCAGCTGTGCCACTTGGGAGCTCAGATCTTCACAGCAGCCACTGTCACTTCCTTGGAGGAGCTCGGGTCTTCATAATTGGAATGGCAGGAAGAGAGACAGAGGCTTGATGGATACCAGAACTGCGGTTCCTCTGCTCTTCGCTGTTTTCTACTGCTACGAACTGATGTCCTCCTCGTTGGAACCAGCCAAGTATGCGCCAGTTAGCTCTCCTAACTGTGAGCTAAATGAAATTTTCCTTCTCTAATTTTTGGTGTTGGGTATTTTGTTCCAGCAATGAGTAACTGAGACACTTGGGTAATATTCCCTGTTTTCAAAGTTATACCTTATGTCACATATTAGCAGAAAAAGTGAACAGACAAACGAATAAGAATAGTGAGGCTCCTCAACAGCTCATTTTGGCAGTGAACATAAACTCTACTATATGGTCAATTAGCCGTGTTAATTGTGTAATGAGAAGGAGAAAAAAAAAAATCAGCATGGCAGAAGAGAAGCCAGTGAGGGAGGAAGTCAGCTAGCCACGTCTTCCCTTACAGTTCGCGCTTCAAATTTACTTCCTCATCTGGACAGGAAACAATTTCTGGGTGTCTTGCCATCTCAGTGCCTTTTTGTGTCAACCTCTTTTACTCTTTATCATTTGCTGACTCAACTAAGGGACATTCCCGAATCAATCCTTCACCTCTTGTATTATACCTAGCCACCCTACAATTTTAATTTGATGGATTTTAACAACATGCCTATGCATACCATTTTCATATTTATAGCCTTATCATTTTTCTCATGAAATTTAGATTTGCACAGAACTACAATATTGTTAGATATCATCTGTCAACATGAAGCTCTTGATTCTATACCCAAACATATATTTTCCATTTAAGTAAATGGCATCACCAATTGCAATGTATGTTAGTGCAAATACCTGAAATGAATTAATATACAATTGTCATAGTGGAACTGGCAAAGGACCTGAGATAAATCAAAGGAAAAGAAGAAAAGGCTTGTTTTGTTACTTGCTGTGGCAATTTTAGTTTATTATCCAGGAGACACATTCCTTTCAGGTCTTGTTTTGGGAGTGCAACCCTTCATGATGGGAAGACAACGTATTGGGAAGACATCCATCTCCTATAGAGAAGGAGAAGGGGCTAGATACTCAAGACACTGTCCATTTATTTTCTTTCTTAGATTTTCCATCACCTACTATGGTGTTGAACTGAGAAACAAACCTACAACACTAGGGCCTTCTGGGGATTAAAAGGACCATGTTTCTCAGAAAACAAATTATAAAACCATCCTGGATTTCTCTTTCTCCCATATCTCTAATTTATCCACCAGCTTGCTCTGTTGTGCTTGCCTTAAAATATATCTCATGGCTCAATACCTTCTTTATACTGGTGCTCTGATCTAAACTACCATAATCTCTTACCTGGGCTACAGTGGCAACTTTCTGTTTTGCTTTCCTGCTTCTAGCTTTGACTTTCTATAGCCTGTGCTTCACCAGCACCTGATCAATCTTGTACAATTGGAAATCAGATTAAGTCATTGCCTTGTCAAAACTCCAAAACTCTTCAATAATGTTCTGCACATTTGTATTTTAACACATGAGGTCCTGCCTGATATTACTGCTGCCTCAGAGCTTTTTCTAACAACAGAGGGCGAAGTGAAGTTAATTTGTAGAAATTTGACCTGTAGTCATGAAAGGGGTTACGTGACAGATTTCTGTTTCCCAAACAATTCAAAGTCCAACTATGTAAGGTAGTTTGCATACTTGCATAAGAGGTTGAAGACTAGAAAGCCTTCAGTCAAACCAAAGATACCACACAAATTAATTCCATCACAGAGAAATCCAATTTCAGAAAGGCTACTTGCAGAGAAGCAAGACTAAACAAGGAAAGGGCCTTTGAGAATTTTGTTTTTAGAACTTTGTTTAAAGCAGAGAGTCACTGAACCCCTATTTCAAAATAAAGCCATAATGAAAACAATAATAACATTAGTTATAACAGATATTATGTCAATGAGTCTTATATACATGATGGAGTAATTCATCAATTCATTTAGTACTGATCATTGCTGCTTATTACGTGTGACTAACATGACATATTTTTTGTCTCATGAAGCTTACTTTATAGAGGAAAAACTGAACAGTAACATTAACTAGGTTAATTAGTTTTATCTAATAGGTCATCAATGATATTAAAATAAATGCCCTACATAGAAGTACTTGACAGATAAGTGGACATCCTTTAGTAAAGATATCTAAAGTAATGTTGTAAAGATTAAGTATTAGACCATGTGGAAATGAAGCAAAAAAATGTGAACTTTCTCATTTAAAGATGAAGAGGGAAAATACTGTTCTGTAGATAGACAATAAACCTGAAACGATTAGGAGAAATAATAGTTCAGTGTGTGGCCCAGAGTTAATAAGCCCTGAAGATCCAGAATTTGAATGTTAGATCAACTGAAATGAGAAACCTCTATATTATCATCAATATTATTTATTTTTTATTAATTTTATTGAGAAACAAAGAGCAATGAGACAGCTTCAAAACTGATTAGTAAGAACTCAAAAGAAAAAATAAAAATAGAAAGGTATAACACAATTAAAAGGAAAGCAAGAACTTAAGAAAATATTATCTAATAAAGTTAAATCTATCTTAAAAGTTTGAATGTTCTGAAAAATCTTTGAAAAAGAATGACGAAATTTTACTGAGCATACACAACATTTGGGAAAGAAAGAGAAAGAAAGAGACAAAGACACAGAGTGATCATGTATCACAGCACTGGTTAATGATGAGGCCAGAATTCAAGTTCAGTACTCACCCAGTTCCCAAATTGATTGTTTTACTTCTCCAGATTTTTCAAAAGGAAAGAACATTTCTATTAAACAAAGATGCACTGAAAAACTATAAAGAAAGACTGCTGAGGCGCATAAATATGATTAAAGAAAGGTGGGAAATCAGATTTCTGACAAAAGATGCTGTTTAAATTGTAAGGAATTCTCTCTTTATTCACCTCTGCATTCATTTCTCTGTTCAATTATTACAACTACTATTTTCTTTGCTAGTCAAAGCGTAAGACTTAGTTCATTAGCTTCAAGTAACAACTCCAATTGGAGTGCTTAAGAAGAATAAATTATCTGTAAAGTTAGACATTCCACTTCATCCTACATCTCATGTTCATCATTTAATGGACAGCAGAACTCTTGAGTAGGACCAGAACTCTTGTCATTATTTTTAAAAATATTTGACCATTCTGCTTTCCCAGCCTGACAATCCAGCACCATAATTCTATCACACTGACTATATTATGTGATCCAGGGTTTGTTTTCTTGATGTATTCATGCATCTCTTCATAATAGTATGTTGCATCCCCTACTCAAACATAGTCCCACTCTTCACTATCAATCTCATATTACCCAATCATAACAATTTTTCTACACATCTGGAATAATCTCAGGAACATTCTATGTTTTTTACTCTTGTCACCTTGTAATGTCCTCCTCTGACAGCAGCCAGACAGAATTAGAACATACATGAAGGGAAATCTATCCTGAAAATAAAAAAAAAAGAATGTTAGCCACAGGGCATAAAATGTGACCAGATTTCTGCATGTGTCATATAGCAGGCAACCCACCTGGACAAAGAACACAAGGGCTCAAGAGCTCAAGTCCAAAAGCAGGTGAGACCAGCACCCTAAGTGTACAAATGAATGGTGTGTACATGTACCGCAAGAATTCTTAAACTTTCAGTTTGTTACAATGTTAAAGTATGTCCTACTAGCTTTATTGTGATTTCGTTTACATAGCCCTGCCAGTGTAGCATTTTCTTTTTATTTTACACTATCTTTCATCCAAGCTGTAAGAATATAATTATTCTTGTCTTCTTCAAATTCCAGCATGTCAAGTTTGTTTATGCTCTAGGACTCTTACACTAATTCAGGGATTGGCACACTGTATCTGAGAGCCAAATCCTGCCAAAGGCTCGATTTTATAAAGACTATTCTGTTGGAACAGGACAGCATTTACTCATTTTCGCATCTTTGATTACTAAGTTTCCAGGATAACAGCAAATTTGAGAGGTGACAGAGAATGTGATCTATTTATGATCAGTCTCTATGTAGCAAATGCTTGCCAAGCCCATACTACATGGACCATCTCCCTGTTGTGTGTTCCCTACCTTTATACAATTTTTTTCTTTCTTTTAATCTAATTCCTTGTAAAATATATAGACATTTTTATAAATAGTCCATATAAAGCTATCTGCTTCCCATGATCTCAATGTAAAACTCTACATAGCATACATTCCTACTCTAATATGTTACTTGTAAAAACTTTAAAAAACTAATTCATTTATGTGTGAGCTATTTTTGCTAGAATATAAATTATCTGGCAGAACTTTAGGATCCTTTGTAACATTTTAACACTCATGTCAGACACTAGTAATTCTCAATAACTTTTTTCGAAGTTATGAGCAGAATATATTTTTTTGGGGAAAGAAAGCTCCTCTCTGAGAGAGGGACAGGGCAAGGGGCCCTATGAGGTGGTCCTCAGAAAGCTGTCTCTTTCAGGGACTTTTATAGAGTAAAACCATGTAGTGAAGCAGCACGATTAATTTGGTGGAGAATATTGGAACTCAGTTAGGTGGTTGTGAGGTGTGACAACACTATGGTCAACCAATGAGATTACAAGCACCATTGCTTAGGTAAAATTGATTAAATCCAGTACCAAATGGGGAAGCGAGTCATGTAGCAAGCGGGCATGAATATGGGACAGGGCCTCTTCCTATTGGGGGTTGGGCTAGTGACTCATGCAGAGAATCTCTGACTGCTGGTCAACAACTACATAGTCATCATCCATTCACTATAGTTTGGGTTACTTCTTCAGAGGGGGGAATGTTATAGGCAGCTGAATTAGATAGAAATATTATAGGCAGTCAAACAGGGCCAGGCCCTCAAGGACAATATGGGAAAGAAGGTGACTTTGCATCTTGGAAAAGAGAAGAGGCTTCCGTAGGGGCCAGACCTCAAGACAAAAGAGGAAATGCAGCTTCAAATTTCCCTAGGGATCAGCATCAGGGATTTATATTCTAAGTAGGTATGAATCACCTTGAAAGAGCCCAAATGACTCACTAATCTCAACAAATATTAGCTGAATATTATTAGTAAGAGAAACACTTATCTGTAAGGTTATATGCTACTCTAATCTGACTCCATATTTAAATGGTAGCATTAACCAAATTTAAATCAGAATCTATCCCAGGGGACACCTACCTCCAGAAATTTCTAGAAAAATGATACCATAAAAATTTAGAAATATGTGTGGATTCTGTCTAATATGTGTGACTAAAATCATTTACCAGGCACAATATACTAGAGCAGAAAGCACTGAATCCAGGTTCAGCAGCTCATCACGTCATTGAATGTGAAATCCCCGGATGTACAGAATGAATCTGCAACCCCTCTGACCCTGCTGCCTCTGATTTGCAGCACTGACAAAATGTCAAAGCAAAATAAAAATCATCTTGGTTGTCTCACAGGCCCTGAGCTGTCATAGATTTGAGTCCTTTAATGGTTGCACTGTTAGGAGTATTGGGATAAAAATCATTGACTCAGAAGGGGTATATGTATGTTTTTTTAAAGGCATGTTAGAAATCAAGCTACTGTTTCTCTCCAATAATATTTTAAGAGTTTGGTCTCACTATGCAAAAAATAAAAAAAAGTGAGAATATACTCATTTCTTTCTTCATTTGGTCATTCATCCGGATACTTAATAAAGGAAAGAACTCAAATTTAAAAAAATAGCCAGGTCCCCAAGAAATTATAGTTGAAATATAGGTTGTCTATTGACAGTTTGGTGTGGTGTTTCCTGTCTTGTACATATTTTTTTCTGTACATTTGAAGGAAAATGAAATATCTAGTATAGTTAGTATTAAAGAATGTGTACCAGAGTTGGAGGATATGCTAAAATACAGTAAGTCTCATCATTAGTGAAGTATCTGGGTTTATGGATCTGTGAGCATCTTATGATTTCTTCTTCCAACTGAAGGTCTATTTTGCAATTTGCAACTCACTTCTGAAAGAAAGACCACATGTATAATATATGTAGATTCAGATAAATACAGGGACCCAGTGTGTCATACGTGAAAGTGCTGAATCCAAATGATACCGTGAGAAGAACGAGATGCCCATTTAGTGGGTCTGGGATCTGTACAATATGAGTTTCCATTTAGAGTTTATGGCAAGGTACTCTGTCTTTGTCAGGGTAGCTTCAGCAGGTAAGGATCTTTCTGTGAAGCCAAAAGAGGGAACATTTCTTTTATGAAGATGAGTTTTCTTCAGTAACTTCTGTTAAACTGCATCTTGCATACTACTGAGGCATGGTTAATACTGAATATTTAAGGGACACTAAGCAATTATGGAAATGTAGCTAGCTGTCTATCGAGAGTGGAGTGTTAGCTTATCTGTTCTCCAAAATCACTGACTCTTTTAGTCGCAGCAGAGCCCCAGCACTAATTTACAAAATGACATGATGTAGAGTTCCAGCAGATGCTGAAAAGGCAAATAATTTGCATGAGCAATTGTTTTAGATTCCTGTTGGTTTTAGAGCAGCAAAAATGCCAATTCTCCTTTAAAGTATAATGAGTACAAAATTTGGGAAATTGTCACCATACATTAGATGGTAACAAAAAAAATGCTAATAAAAATACAGATGTTGGAACAGGGATATAGCTCTGCCATCTGAGCACCTGCCTGGCAAGCAGAAGGACCCAGGTTCAATTTCTAGTACTGCTTGCCAAGGTGGTCTCACCCTACACTGGCCACAAAAACCAGATGTGGTGGGGAAAACCTGTAATCCCAGTATTAGGGAGGCTGAGACAGGAGTATCTCTATAAGTCTGCACAGTGAGACTCTATACGAAAGTTTTTAAAAATGCAGATATTATTCTGGTACCAACCAAAAGTAGCCTACTTTTACTTTATTATCCTTTACTTGACAAGAAAAATCAGGAAGATTTTAAATGGCAGGAAGAAATAGGGGAAAGTAAGTATTTATTGTAATTAAGACAAGTGCCTAATGTTCATCCAGATGATCAGGCAATGTAGGAATAAGACACAAGATTAATAACAGGAAACAGTGGGGAAGGAGTATACAAATGTACACCTTGTAATTGCCATTGATTATGCCTTATTTTAAATCCCCATAAAAGTCATGTGAAAAGATGTCCACTATAGACTTGCTGAGAAGAGAACTCATTCTTTAGTTGTAGGCTTTTTCCCCACCTTCACACCTACTTCATGCTTGGCCAAGAGGTCATAAAAGTTATATTGATAGCTAAGGTGAGGATAATCCATAAACTCAATAACATATGTTTCTTCCAATGATCTGCGTGCTGTCGTCGCTTAGTGCCTTAGAGCTGAAGTGTTCTGGTAGGCTTGCTATTGGTTCTGAAATATTCCTAACCTTCCAGGGATACAGCTTAGCAGCACAAGCACCTGCCTGGCAGGGACAAGGACCTGAGCTCTATTTGTGGTACCAAAAAAAAAAAAAAAATCTTACCTTGCTACCTACTAAGGCTACATTATAAAAATAAAAGAAATTGTCATATATGATTAAATTTAATATCTTTACACCAGCCAATTCTATCAGAATGCATCATTTCTAGAACATGGAAGAAAAGCAACTAAAAGGTTTTCCTTCTTACCTATGGACTTTTGAATCTTATGCTGCTAACTGTCATGCTGTATAAAGGTAGAATAGTTCAGCCTCATAGATGAACAGAGCAATGGGTATGGATCTTAAGGTTGGCTCTAAGGAGTTTTTTAATAACTTTATTACAAGCAATAAATGTTAATGGAAGATAAAAATAATCAAATAGAATTTCCCTGAAGTAGTTTGCGGTTGGCTTATAATAAAGGGGGAAAGAATGCACAGTGGCAGAAAGAATACATGCTATCATCACAGAATCATCTCTAGGAACCTGGGAAAGATAGACATGCATGTTATTTTCTCTTGTTTGCTGAACAATGTTTTATATGTATTATGTTTTCTCCTTGTTTAAGAAATTACCACAAATCATTCCATAATACATTCAGAAATGCTACATTTGGGAAGCTAGGAGCCATTGTTCTGCCTGTATTGCAAGTAGATTCTGTATGGGATTTATTTACTTTCTGCTAGTCAGATGTGTTCCATATCACACTCTTGGGGGAGACTGAGAGATTGAAATCTCCAGTTGACTGTCCCCCAACTGGGTCAGCATGTGTGACTTGTGGAACTGCCATACCAAGCCCATGTCCCATTCTGCAGCTCTTTTCTTGAAACAGAAGCATCAGCTCCTATTTTCATTTAGATCTCTAAAACAGATTAAAGGATATAGCTGAAAATCAGGCTTTAAATCTTTTCTTTCAGTCTCTCCAATAATTCTCTATTATCTGTATTCCTTCAGGTATCTTTTGGTTTAGACAGACAAGAATTTTCACCAACTCACACTCTTTCCAAGCAAAAGTACCTTGTAGAAAACAGTACAGTGAAATCAGAACACCAGGTATGGAAAGATTTAGGGACATCAATGTGGCTAACCTGTAGATAACTTACCAGAGGAAAGGCAAAAATACAGTGAAAGGTTGAGTACCTTAAGAATCATACCACATCCAAACTGCTCTATGAATGGATCATGTCATCCTATTTTATATTTCTAAAATGTTTTCTGAAGGTTCTCATTGCACTATTTTTGAGCCAAGATTTCATATGCACTATTTATGTTTAAAAATGGACACAAGTTGTGTTATTAAATACAAGGCATTAGGTAATTGTTTCACAGAAGTTTTTACACTTTTTCAATTTAAGATCCGTGTATTGGACCCTAATATGAGAGTGAAGTGAAAACTTTCACTTGAGAATCAGTTTCAAACTATTACACATTTCATTCATTACTTTAGTGCTTACTGATGTACACATTCTGTATAATAAAAGATGACTAATAAGTTTCCCCAGATGTCATCTATTAGTCTGCTTTGGTGCCTCAAACTTGGTGTGATGCTTGTGTTACAGCAATTCTTCAATACTGATTTTTAAGTGAGGCAATGAAAATACTTCAACTACTTCAATTCAAGGGAATTCATTGTTTCTTGAAATTCTGGAAAAATTATTGCCGGCTACGTGTTTGCCATATTTTGTAGAGCTACTGTGAAATTTTACAAGGAAGGACATAAGACTGTGGTATGCATAAATAAGCATTAAATGTATGTGAATACATTGCAAGCGTGATTCAAAATTCTAGTAGACAAAGAAGATGCAAGTATAAGGCACGCTATAGTGCCATTAACATAAATATTGTGTCTGCCATGCCAAAACTGTAAGATATATCTTTTCACTTTTGAAATAAAATGCATTCTTCCATAAAGGTAGGATCTTATCCAAAATGGAAAAGTATATTCTCCAATATGTTTCTACATTCATTTCCCTAATTCCTTACTTCCTTCTTTCCTTCCTTCCTTCTCTTCCATTTATTTTTTCTCTCTTTCTTTTTAATGTATTTCATACAGGGCCCACAGGGTCTCATTACACAGATCAGACTCATAGTGATCCTCTTGTTTCAGCCTCTCAAATGCTAAGATTACAGGCATGCATCACCATGCCCAGTCTCAATTGCTGTCTCAGTGTGTCCCGGGGTGAGGCCAGCGTGACACACCAGGATTGAACCCTGGTCCCTGTGCTTTTTCTATGCAAGTGCTTTAATCTGCTGAGCTATCTGGCAGGCCTTTCCCTTTTTTCACTTTTCTCTCCCTATTTATTTTTCCACATATGTTAGTGAAGAGAATTTAGAGAATTCTGTAGGTGTTAGAAAATACTATATACTTCTCTAATAGTCTCTTACTAGGATAGTAATTTTAATTGCTCAGAGCTTAACATCCTTGATAAAAGTAATAAAACTAAAGTTCAGGACCTACTGAGACAAGGACCAACTTAGTACTATACTGAAAAACTAAATCATGGCCAGATTGTATTTCTCTCAATCTTAAATTTAACTTAAACTTTCAAGATTAAATCTTTCACAATATCTTAGTTTTTCTTTTAAATTTCCAGCACTACAAATTACATAAGTTCTCATCTCCTGCTGTCTGTTAGAATATATTTCATTGCTCTTTTTAATATTTTTTATCTAGAATAGTCTGTAATCCCATGATAACACAACTTCTACCAAAAACAAAAATGAAATTAATTCTAGAAACTAGAGCACCTGTTCACAATTTATATTTACTAAGCACTTAAAAGAGAATAATATTCTCAGCCTATTTCATTTTCCTTGACATGTATAAGTCAAACTCTGCTACCATCACAGAGAGCACACCTGGAATAGTATGGATAGGGCTCTAATTTGGAGCTCAATGACTCGTGCAGCTCATGGGAAACAGAAACCACTATCCTAGCAAATGAATCACTCACCATTATGTAGCACATTCAATGAAAAGTCAGTCAAGGTATTCATTACATTTTTTCTTGTTATCAAATTTTACATAAAGAAGCTATATGGTACTTTCCTAATCTAAGGTTCTTTTACAATTTTTCATATTTTAATACTTGAAACCATGTGATAAAATATGATTGATTTCACCTAAAGGAATATTCTTCTACAATAAAAGTAGCTTGGTAATTATTCAAAATATAGCCTATGGGTTTTTTTTGTTGCTGTTCAGTGGAATTTATGTGAAATGGCAGTATGATGGATAATTGGGTGAACTTGAGTAAGCAAAATTCAACTAAATTGGCTCAGCAATTCCACCTCTTAAAGTTTTTTTTTTTTTTTTTTTTTTTTTTGGTGGAACCGGGAATTGAACTCAGGCCCTTGCACTTGCCACAGAAGCACTTATTCCCCTGAGCCATCTCCCTGGCCCTCCATCTCCTAAAGTTTGGAAGACTCACTTCAGGGCAGCTTGTTATCTGGATTGTATAAAGGCAAATTAAGGGCTGGGGAGATAGCTGGACAGTTTAAGTGCCTCCCTGGCAAGTTCAAGGGCTGGGGTTTGTTCCCCAGTACTGCATATGGTGCTGGGCCTGGAACCCTGCATGGTGGTGTGCTTGGTGGTGCATGCCTGGAATGCCAGTGCTGGGAGGCTGAGACAGGAGGATTACTAGGAATATAAGCTTCCTAGTGATACCTTGCACCAAATAAACAAATAAAAGAAAAAATGTTATTAAATAACAAGGGAGGAAAATTAAAAGGGACCATTCTGCTTTTGTGTGTTCTGAGGATCTTTAGCATTTGCCTTAACCTTGGATATCGTATTCTGGCACATAGGACAGACTCTTCAGTTTTTCTTAATTTTGTTTTATTATTTTCAATAAAAACAAATAATTACAGGGAGATTGGGTTGCTTCTTGGAGTTTATGTCTCCCAGGAATTGAAAGTCTACCAGTTTACTATTATACTTTTTCCTGCATAAACTGTACAGAATCATTTAAGAAGATAATCCCTCTGGAAATTCTGAAATCATAGAGATAATAGAAATTATCATAAATATTATTTTCCCATGCTCTGTTGTAAGGATTTCTCTTGCCTATGTATTTAGCAAAATTCTAGGAATAATTTCATACCTACTCAACTTTCAATTTCTGTTACCCTAAGCCAGTGAGCCTCTACTGCAAAAAGAGAAAACCTACAAATTAGAACGTCTCCTTTTCCAAGCATCATATTCATAAATCCGGGTATTTCTCTTTACACAGTATTTCTACCCTCCTTTACCCTAGAAAAACTCTTTCCTTTACATTCGTAAGATTCACCAGCACCTGCTGAATTTGGATTTCAGCATCTAGCTACTTGTCTATATAGATGAATGCAGTTATCTATTTGCATATTTGATTTTAAGAAACACATGCCTATGTTAACCCTCACTAACTTTCAAATCTCCCTTGTAATTTTCTGCATTAATTACACTTCAATTTTGTATTGGAAACATTATCTGCTATACTTACAGCCTAAAATCTCTGTCAATCAGAATTTTGTTCAGGTCTGTAAGATAGAAATCCCAAATATAGATTGTTACCACACAGGGTTTTAGTATTGTATATTGAAGAGGGTGCCAATTGTGCAGGGGTAGATTTGAGCTCCATGATGGAAAAAAAAAAAACTCTCATTTTGTGGCAGTATACAGACAGGGTGTTGTCCTCCAAAGTTTTACCAAAAATAGAAGCTGTCATTTCACTTCAGGCAACAGCACTGAAGGCTGGGCAAACAAAAAGGATATAGCTTGTTGGGATTCTTTTAGAAGTATTTTCTAGAAGCCCTTGCTCACTATTTCCTCTTACAGCTCAAGGATCAGATGTTAGTTAGAAGACTATACTAAGCTGAAAACAAATGAAGGATATAATCCTTGTTCCGCATCACTAGGAGATTTGTAAAATCTGCAGGGTTCAGATTCTGTAGGAAAGGAAATAAAAAAATAGTGCTGGCATTTTCACCATGTCACTAAAGACATGTCCTGTCTCCCTGTCTGTCTTTCATGTTCATTCTTCACTTAGCATCAGTACAACTTCTTCATTGAAAATGTTTTTGAGAAGTTTGAGGGCCAGCCAGATAGCTAAGCAGATGAAAGCACCAGAAAGCAGGTGCAGGGGCCATGTGTTCAATTAAGGACCTGAAGTGTCGGTCCCGCCCCCAAGGTGCACTGAGATGGTGATGGAGACTGGGCGTGGTGGAGCAGGCCTGTAATCCCAGCCCTTGGGAGGCTGTAACTAGGAGGATCATTATGAGTCCGATTTAGTAGTGAGACCCTGGACACCCAGTAGACCCTTACTTAAAATACAAAAAATAGAAAAGAGAAGTTCTAAGTGATCTCTTATTTACCATCCCTACCTATGCTATCATAACCCAACCAGATCATTCAGTATCAGACAAGACAGCTAAGTACTAGGTCTTTCCTGAGAGAATTTTTTTGTGACTTGTGAACCATGAAACTTTTCTTCTTGGTACTCACTTAGTCTTTTATTTCTCTCTCCAACAATGTATGTTCTTTATTTGCCTTCAAATGTTTCATATTAGAATCACTTTAGGGATAGCTACTCTGTGTACTTTACCCTCTGTAGTGTTTTAAAATCATTGCAAACCTTTTACACAGTAGTATCATCTACACAAATGAAAACCCTGTTTATGTATATTTTTTTACTTTGAAAGAATATCTCACAATCTCCTTGATAAAATAAACTGATAATCTCAAGACAAAGAATTTCTCAAAACATCCTCCTTTACCAACAATAAACTCCCTCTGAGTTGGAGTTCCCCATTAAGACTTGGTATGATTCTTTGTTCTTCCTTTTGACAAAGTTATATTTTGAATTATGATTCATGCTTGTTTATTTTCTATCAATGAACATTTATTGCGCTCTTCTAAACTATTTCTTCTCACCATTGTATCCAAATCTCTTTCTAACCATTGTATCTGAAGTTCTCCATGTAGTGCCTGGCCTTTGGAATTTACCTTTGTTGAATTTTTTTTAATGATTTTATTGAGAAACAAATAGCAATGAGACAGTTTCAAAACTGATTAGTAGGACAGTTTCAATAATTAATACATTGTATATTGTTGTCTTCTTAGTGGTTATTCATAGTACAAGATGCAGACTACTGGACTATACTGGAATATTTTGCTGAATTCACACACCTACAATATTTAAATGACAATGGAATACCCATTTCTGACAGCATCAAACAAAGAAAAGAAGATACAAATGAAGGACCATTTTGTATCTGTATATTCAAAATAGTTAGGATAGATATATAGCTACTCTGAAACAGTACAAGCAGTGACCTGTATTAAGTTTCATGAGCTGCTGCATGGCAAGCACCAGGGCACATGTGTCAGAGAAATTACATAACATAGGAAGTGATGCAATAGGGGAAAGAAAAACTAGAAAACACTTTTATACAAGAAAATAACTTTTTCAGGACCGGGGAGATGACTCAATGGAATAAGCACTTCGCTGGTAAGCATAAGGGCCTGAGTTCAATCCCTGGCTCTTGAAAAGAAAAGAAAAGAAAAGAAAAGAAAAGAAAAGAAAAGAAAAGAAAAGAAAAGAAAAGAAAAGAAAAGAAAAGAAAAGAAAAGAAAAGAAAAGAACTTTTTCCAGAGAATGGAATGAAATGTATCCAACGAAATAACACAGGAAACAAAGACTCTGAAAATGACTTTTAAAGATTGGGCTTTATACATCAAAATTGTTAGAAGTAAACATTATGTTAAAAGAGGAGAGAGAGAGAGAGAGAGAGAGAGAGAGAGAGAGAGAGAGAGAGAGTGTGTGTGTGTGTGTGTGAGAGAGAGAGAGAGAGAGAGAGAGAGAAACAGCGACAGATGGAGACAGAGAGTGTCAGAGAGGAAGATACACACACATACACATACACACACACACACACACACAGAGATGAGACAGAGAGACAGAAAGAGACAGCAAAGATAACACTGTCACAGAGCACTCTATCCACCTTGCTGAAGGAAGACTGTGGGTGGTCAGAGATGAAGATTGTACATTGTTTGTCATCTCTTATGAGATGTAACTGTTTAAAAAGGAAAATTATCATTCTTATCTCCTATTAGCTTCATGCTCCTGGAAACCATGAAAATGACTTCTTGTTTCAAATCCCAATGTAATAGTTAACATTTACTGAGAACATTTTTCTAGACAATATTCTAAGTGCTTTATTTGTATCTATTTAATTTACATAATTACTTCATGAGGAAAATAATGTTGTGTCCCCCATCATATAGCTGCAAGCTGGCACACATAGAAGATAAATAATTTCACTTTGAACATAAGTACACTTTATAAAACTATACTGATTTCAACTCTCTTCCTTCTCTCTCTCTCTGTCTCTCTCTCCCTCACTCTCATTCTCACTCTCTCTCTCTCCCCCTCTCGGGATTAAACCCAGGACTTTGCACATTGTAAGCAATAAGTACACTTTATAAAACTATACTGATTTCAACTCTCTTCCTTCTCTCTCTCTCTGTCTCTCTCTCCTTCACTCTCATTCTCACTCTCTCTCTCTCCCCCTCTCGGGATTAAACCCAGGACTTTGCACATTGTAAGCAAAAGCATCACCAGTGACTTATATTGCCTGTCAAATAACTGGCTTTTTAGTTATGATATTACGCTGGTTTTCATTTAAAGGCATATATTAAAGGAATGGGAAATATTTTAATGTACAAATATTGGAAGGCCCTGATAACCTTTCCAGATAAGATATTAAACTTGTCAAACAGATTGCTCACCAGAGCAGCTATGGTAAAATGTCATCGAACTCCCCAACTCCTCTTTGTAAATTCAAAAATTTCACAAATCTTAAGTTCAACAATTCTAAATGTTTGCACAGCATTCCAAGCAACAAATAGTTAGCACAGCCTAAATAGCATGGCAAAATTTTAGAGGAATTAAGTACACTGTCATGAAATGGAGAGCATACAGTATTTAGTGAGATTGTAGGGCATCGACCGTTACTCTGCAAGAATTAGAGATAAGATACCAGCAAGCCTTTATTGATGAGTAAGAGTTTGAGTTGGTTTTCGATCTGAGACTAATTTAGACAAGCCAAGACAGACAATACAAAGCAGAGGAACGTAGGAGTGGTAATAGTGATTAGTTTCATAAACTGAGATAGCCCAGAAAGAAAGGACCCTTTCTTAAGAAGATGGGAAAATTATTTCAGATGCACTGGGCCAAAGCTTGTCCAAGACATGCCTAGGCCAAGAATGTTACCCACTGTCCAAATATCTTTGGGTGTCCCCCTTACTTCCTACTCCACCACATGACAGCATCTGTGCACCAAAGGCTGGCACCAGCAGCTTT
Source organism: Ctenomys sociabilis (assembly GCA_004027165.1). Lineage (NCBI taxonomy): Eukaryota > Metazoa > Chordata > Mammalia > Rodentia > Ctenomyidae > Ctenomys > Ctenomys sociabilis. The sequence continues at coordinate 23,622 of PVKA01017888.1, read as the reverse complement.
CTCATTCCTCTGTGCTCAAGTATTCAAAAATCAAGGTCAATCTTCGAATGATCTTGGAATTTAAGTCTCAGCGCACACTGCTCTTTAACTATTTTAAATGTCTAAAGTGAATATTAACTGGTATTTTAATGCATGGAATGCAAAACTGAAGCAATTTGAAATTCTGATTCTCTCTGTTTACTGGACAGTTGTTCACAATCCAGATCTTGATCACCACTGTGGGCCCAGCAAGACCTCAACAAGACAGAGGTTATCAATCTATATTTACTAAATTCAAAGTGAAGTCAATCAAAGCCAAGCAAAAATGCTCTTCAAATCCTCTGCATCACTTTCTTTTAAATTAATTAAGTTGTTGTTGTTGTTGTTTTTAATAAAAAAGGGCCGGCCACATAGCTCAGCAGACTAAAGTGCCTGCAAGCAGGTTCAGGAGCTGGGGGTACCAAACCAGGGCCTACAGTGCCAGCCCAGCCCCAGGGGGCACATTGAGACAGCATTTGAGACTGGGTGTGGTGGTACGTGCCCGTAATCCCAGCTCTGTAAACAAGAGCATCACTATAAGTCCAAACTAGTAGTGAGACCATGAACATCTTGTAGACCCTTCTCTAAAATACAAAAAAAGAAAAAGAAAAACAAAATTCTCAGTCTGTTTACATTTTCAAAACTAAGAACAAAATACATAAAAAAAATTTCAAATGAAATGAAAATAAAATTAACATTACAGATACCAAGATGACAGGAAGTATCAAAATATGAAAAATCCTAGAAAGTATGATTTAAATTTCTCACTTCCTAGCAATCAAAAATTCAACAAGATAAGCCATGTGGCTAGGAAATACACAAAGCTGTGTTTTGGAACAAAGATTACAAATCTAAGTTTCTACACTATCTGTTCAACATGTGATGAAATCTCTGCTATACAGTCAGTTTTTCAGAACTGTGGTTTTCTTCGCACTCACTGAAATGCAAGTTGTGCATTCTGCCTTTCCTGGGATATTAGGCGAGTGGTTTATAGGTTTTCGAGTTGTTTCTGACTTCAACCTCTGCACACCCAAAAATAATTTTACTTATAGATCACCTCACCTTCTAAATGGCTTCGCTGTGCAAACCAGTTTGGCCCAGGTATATAAATTCTGTTTTCCTTCATTTGCATAGAAGCTTCCGTTCTCCTCTGTGGACCTTTCCTTCCCTGTCTGTTTACTTATTATGTAAAGGAGTTCGTACATCTCCTTCTCTTTAACATATGAAACCTACTTTTCCTCTATCTCCAACTATTCCTTGTATATTTTCCAAAATAGACTTTTTTCCTCTACAAATAACCGTAATTGTAGCCTGTGAAGTAGTAGGTCTCACTTCAATTACATTTCCTTTACATTATTGCTGAAAATGCAGTAATCACACACAGCTCAAAAAATTTTTAAATGAAAGCTTTTCTTCCTTCGAGATGAGAGGCGAGCTAACTAAAGAAAATTCCAGGGCGAACCAGTTAGCTCAGCAGATTAAAGCACCTGCAAGTAGATGCAGGGGCTGGGGGTAAGGAGCTTGGGTAGTATGGGATAAGGAGTGGAGGTAGTGGGTGAGAGTGGGGATGAGGGTGTTTGATCCGTGGGCCTGCCGGCCCCACCCCTAGAGTGTCCTGAGAGGGCAATTGAGACTGGGCGTGGTGGTGCAGCCTGTAATCCGAGCTCTTGGGAGGCTGTAAACAATCAGATCACTACAAGTCCAGTCTATCGTAAGACCCTGGACAACCTGTAGACACTTCCCTAAAAATACAACAACAACAGAAGGTTCCAAGAATGAGGCCCTCTACTGTGGCTATTAGAAAGGCACTCCATGTCAGAATTCTTAAAGAACTTTGCAATCAGATAGGAGCTGTACTTTTTTCTTTTTTTTTTTTAAGAGAGGGGTCTGTCAGGCCTTTATCCAGTACTTTATTGTTTCTGTACATGCACAATATAATTTATTTGACTTTCTAGAAGATAATAATGTATGGTTATAAAATTCAAATTTATATTCAATTATGTTAATAATGTACAAGAGCTCGTGAGAACTCTCCAACCATGATTACCATGAGACACCACTCTGAGGAACGTATCGTATGAAGATAAGGTGGATAGGGCAGATCCTAGCCTCTAGATTGGAGCACCTCTACCTTTAATTCTAGAGGAGCCTGATCTTTCAAAAACCAACGTTAAAGAAGTTCAGTTCATGTTCTGTCATCTACATCACTGAAAATACCCAGATTTCTTTCTTCCCCTAATCTTTATGCCAACTACTTAACTATGGTTCTTTCTATGACATTTAGACTGTAGGCATACACAGTTTTTTTTCTGGCAAAATGGTTTTGCCTTTTATAGAATAGAAAATAATTAAAGTTATACAGTATGCAGGATTTTGAGCGCAGTGTTGGTCAGTTCGTGTTTGTCAGATTCAGTACCTCGGTGAGCACATCAGTAATTTGTTCCTTTAGATTGTTGATGACATTGTTGTTCCACTGTTTGTGAAATTCATAGCTTAAGTGTCCGTTCAACTAGTAATGGATAGGGTGGGTTTATTTTTCATTTTAATAACTATTATTAATAAAGCTCCTGTATGCATTGGAAATGCTGACCATGCATGTATTTTTATTTTCATTTGGTAAATACCTGGGAGTGAAGTTCAAGCAAGATATGGTATGATTTAGCTTTCTACCTGACATGCATAAGAATTTCAGTTCTTACATATCCTCCCTAATCTCATGATCCCAGTATCGTCTCCCCTGTTCACTTCCTTCTTTCTTTTTACTTGTAATTTGTGTCGTTCAATGAATTTGTTCTGGTGACTGTCTGGGCTGTAACTTACACTTATTTGATTGCTAAGCATGCTGGCATCTTTCCATTTATGCATTTTCTTTTATGTGGTAGATATTCAAACGTATGGCTAATTTTCAGAAGAATATTGGACATTTCACTGTTGATTTTCATGAATTACTACTTTATATAGTGGCAACATTATCATTTCTTAGATATACACTTTACAAAGAACATATTTGAGTACCAAATATTTATAATTCCAAATATTCAAGTGTAAATAAAATAATAAAATATACATAAAATAAAATATATAATTAATATATAAAATATTACAATATATAGGATATATAAGTACAAATAATATAAAATAAATACGAACTTAAAAATATCAAGTAAACATTAAAAACTAAATAACATATCATATAAATACAAAATTCTATACTCATATAAAAGATACATATATGAATTTTGCTTGGGAGGTAGCTTAGTGGAATAAATGATTTCCTGTCAAGCACAAGGTCCTGAGTTTGACCCCTGCTACCACCAAAAGAAAAGGTACAGACTACATAAAATTGTTTAAAAAAATAATTTTATATACTAATAAAATATCCAATGAAATGCTTGCAAACAAAATGAGAAATAGAGTGGACAGGGAGAAGGCTCAGTAGAATAAGCACTTGCCTGGTAAGTGTGAGGGCCTGAGTTCAATGTCTCATTCCACCAAAAAAAAAAAGGAAAAATAGAAACAAACTTTATATATTAATGTTAAATGAACATTAAATAAAATATTTTGCTTTTAAAGAAATATAATGTTGTAATATATAAAAATAAAAGTATGTAAATACTGTATATAAACTGGTAAATATTTACACATAAATAAAATTTACTTACATATAAGATGTTATTTTATTTACATATAAAATTTAGGGCCGGGGAGAAAGCTCAGTGGAATAAGTGCTTGCCTGGCAAGCACAAGATCCTATGTTCTCTCCTTGGTACCATAAAAAAAAAAAAATTATAACTAAATAAAATGATCTATACATGACTTTATTTTTGTTTTGCTTTTTAAATATCTATACTTTGTGTTTTGAAGTGGTGCATCCTTAAATATCACATTTAATTTTGAACGCCTTCTATTTTGTTTCACATTTGGTTGTTTCTTTCATAACTACTTATAAGAACCACTCAGGTTCACATTCAAAATACCCCCACAGCCTCAGGAATTCCAGGCTGGGGCTACGGGGCGATGCTTGGATCCAGGAGCTTGGGACTTGTCAGGAATCTCCTGCGAAGCTTACGGCTGACTGTAGGAGGCCTGGTCTGGCTGCAGTGGGCAGAGTCCACCGGCCACAGGAGGCTGTGCTCCTGTATGTGTCCCGCCCTGCTCCGTCCTCTACCCTGGGTTGCCCAGCTTTATTCTACCACACCTCTCCACTATACCACTGATGCGTCTGGCCTAGCCAGCCCTGCCATTTGCTATCAGCCAAAAAAAGTTCTTTTTTAAGTTGTAGCAGCCATAATTTGTACTAGGGATGAGAATTAGGGAATGAGAGTCCAGGGATTTTCGCCTATAGCATCTTCAAAATTTTTTATGAATTTAGTTCTAAGTCTTTAAATTAACTAATATCTCAAAAGGGTTGTTTCATTTTTCAAAGAAAAGTATGCAATATTTTCAGCATCATTGTCAGAAATATGCTTTTTTATTCATTCAATTGGTTTGAAGACTTAGCATAAGTCAAATGACACAATGTGTGTATTTCTGGAGTCATTATTTTATTGCTTTGACCTATATATTTATCCTTACTCTAAAACTGCATGAACAACATTGAAAAAAATTTAATTATTATAATTTACTAATTTTTATTAAATCTCAATATCAAGTAATGTGTATCTTCTAACTTTTATTTTCTTCTTTAAAATGACTGATTTCTTTATATTGCTGCACACATTTTTAAATCAGCTTGGTGATGTTTACAAAATAGTTACAATTTGAATAGTTCAAGGTGAAGAGAGATGACATCTTAATGATACTTAGTTCTTTATTCTGCCTCCTTTTCAGTTTTTCTTTAATATCCATCTCTGCACCTGACACACACTGAATTGTATTAAAATTTTCAATGCACAGTTCTTACACCTACAATTTAAAATTCATGCCTAAATATATATTTCATGTTTTGATATCACTTTATTTGAATTGCAATTTGTGGCATCTTTTAAAACAATTTATTGATAGCAAACAGTAGTATTTTTGATTTGGGCGCATTAACTGGGTGTCTTATAGTGCTGCTAAAGCTACTCACTGGGTTTTTTTTTCCTATGCTGTACCTTTTTTGCTATTTCATATGAGTATTGGTACCATTTATGAATAAGCATCTTCCTTTACCATTTGGAGGCCTTTTGCATTTTTCCTTTAATGCAATTTCTGGGATATACAGAATGCTTCGGCTGGACAGTGAGAGTTATGAGACTTATTTTGTTCTTAAAATCAAGAGAAACTTTTCATTTTCTCATTACAAGTCTATGTCTTGTGGATTTTGGATAATTTTATAGAATGAGGTCACTCCACCCTGTGCTTCCTAGGATCGCCCACTATGAAGGACTATTGTTAAATAATTTTGTGTCTGTGGACATCTTCCTTTTCTCTTTAAATGTGTTAATTATGCAGCATGCATTAATTGATTTTCTACTATTAAACTAACTTGAACTCCTAGGGAAAGTCCTATGTGGTCATGATGTGCAATTATTTGCATAGTGTTGGATTTTATTTGATCATATTTTGTTAAGAATTTACTTGCTTACATTTACAAGAATGTGGGCATCAAATACTTGCTCCTTAAAATACCTTGTTCTAATCCTGGCATTGCAAGAACCCAGAACAAAAAGTCAGTGGGAAGGTATTCTCTTACACTGAATTATTTGTGTAGGATTGACTCACAAATATTCAATAGAATTTACATGCAAGGATCTGGGTTTGGTATTCTCTGGGTTATGATTTTGAAATTTGATTTAAATTATTTAAGATATCAAGGGAGCTATTTTAGAAAACGTCATACAATTAATTCCACATTCTAATTCTTGGAATTTGTAAATATATTAATTCAGATTACAAAATTGAATCGTACCTGGTAATAATTTGTGCACTTTAATGTATGGAGTTTATTTTATTTAATTTTTTTTTGTGGAACTGGGGATTGAACTCAGGCCCTTGTACTTGCCAGGGAAATGCATATTCTAATGAGCCATTGGTCCAGCCCCAATGTAGGGAGCTTAAACTGGGCATTGTGGCACATGCCTGCAATCTCAGTATGAGGGAGGCTGAGGCAGGAGAATTATTGTGAGTCCTAGGCCAGCCTGGGCTATAAAGTAAGCTTAAGACCAGCCTGGGCTACATAGTGAGTCCCTGTCTCAAAAAGATAAAAATACAATTAAAAAAAAAATTTGGAAGTTTACCTTGAATTATTTCTGTAGGTCTACTGCATTCTCAAACATAGAAAAGGACAGACATATCAACATTAGAGAGAGAGCCCAGTGGTCATTACTCTTTGAAGATAGATAGGTGATCCATGATCCAATGAATTTCAGTATCTTCTAGAAGATAGAAGAAATAGAGAAATTGTTTCTTCCCTAAAGCCTCCCAAGGGTTGATAGTCCTAATGAAACCTTGATTTTGATCCATAAGATTCATGTTGGACATGTGAAGTACAGAAGACAATTGTGCATGTTTTAGGTCACAGTAATAATTTGTTATGCCAGCAATAGGCAAGTAGCACAAAAGTTTTCACATTTGCTATTTCTTCTTGGGTCCATTATCATAATTATTTTTTCTTCAGCAATTGTTTATTTATCCACATTATTAAATTTAATATCACAAATGTTTACATTCATTTTATTAATTTCTATTATTACGTGGTGTGTATTCATTTCCCTTTCTTTATTTCTGCTATTGACAGTGCTTATTCCTCTTCCCTATTGTATGAATTAATTAACTAGAGCGTTCCATGTAGACCTAAAGTTTTTTAAAAAATCACCCTTATTTTTATTAATTATTATTGCACATATATACTATTCTGCTTTTTTTCTGATCTTGTATAATTATTTTTGAAGTTTTAGTTCAAGTTTATTTGATGTTTTTCTGTTTTCTAAAGGTAGAAATTGTGTCATTGCTTTAGGCTATTAGCGTTCTCAATGAAATCATTGAAAACCCCAGTAGCAGTATATTCCTGTGTTGCGCTTACAGTATAATTCAGTTAACCATATTTGCTAATCATCCATATATTTTATACAAATAAACTAATATAAGTCTATATATTTGATTCTTTTCAAAGTATTTTATGGTTTACTTTTCTAATATAATGTATTATAATAAGAAAACATACCTTAGCATTTCAGTGTTTCAGCTCTTTCAGTGTGTTCAAGTTTCTTTTATCCTCCATAGCACTATCTTTAGTGATGAACAGTTTTATGAGCTTGAAAGAACTATTTATTCCACAGATGGCAGAGCCTTGTTCCATAAATGAAAGACTAGAGGAGCTGGTGGTCTCTTTCGTATCTTTTATACTCTTATTGATTCTTTGTGTGCTGACCCACCCGTTACCGAATGAGGGGAGTTCAAGTGTCTGAATGATAATCTGAATTTACTTCTTTCTCCAGTTGTGACAGTTTTTCTTGATTTTTTTCTAGTGATCATTTATTTATTTATTTATCTACTTATTTATTTTTAATGTTTTTATTTTGGCAGAACTGGGAATTGAGCTCAGTCCCTTGCAGTTGTCACACAAGCACTTATTCTACTGAGCTATCTGTCTGGCCTCAACTATCTCCCTGGCCCTCTAATGCTCTTTTGTTAAATATATATGCATATATATATATATATATATATGTATATGTATGTATAATCATGCATGTATATAAGAATATATATATGCATGCTTGTCATTATGAAATATTATCTTTTTTCTCCTGCAGTGCTTCTTGTCTTAAAATTGACCTTATTTGATAATAGTATGTTTAGGTCATTATTATTATTTTTAATTTAATTTTATTTTATTGATGGACAAATAGCAATGAGACAGTTTCAAATCAAATTAGCAAGATAGATTCAATAATTAATATATTGCATATTGTTTTTGTAGTGGTTTTTTGTCCTACAAGGTGCATACATGATATTCTACTTACAAACTAGGTCATTTTTAATTATTGTTCAAATAGTATGTCTTTTTCCATCTGATTACTTAAAATTATTTGTATTTTTGTAGATAATATAAATACCTTGAAGGCAGAATACATGTTGTACCTGGCTATATAACTAGTTTCGTAATCTCTTCCTGGTACACAAATGCGATTTTGTATAGGTTTTTCTAATTGTGGGTCTTGATATTTTCTTAATTGTTTCTCTTTGGAGTGCAAAGCAGTTCCTGCAGTACATGATTTTTGGGTTAGTCAAAAGTTTTGGCATCTGCTTTGGCTCATTTGTACTTACACTATGTTATGCTCCTTTAGTGATAGGTTAAGTCTTAGAAACTGCTCATTAGGCTATCCTGCCACTGAGAGAATAGGTGTAACTACAAAAACTGGAAGATATAGCTTATCAAACAGCTAGGTTATATGATGTAGCTTATTGTTCCTAGCTCACAAACCTGTACAATAAGTTTAAAAATAGCATGTTAGGGGCCAGGGAGTTAGCTCAGTAGAATAAGCACTTCCCTCGCAGGCACAGGGGCCTGAGTTCAATCCCTGGTTCTGCTCCCCCCCCAAAATAAAATAAATCCAAATGAAATAAAATATCATGTTAATTGTTCCTCTTTTTAAATGTAGGTAAGTGTACAAAAAGCCCTGAAAAACATGGCATTCATATTTTATTACAGTTTTTACTTACATGTGATACTCAAGATGAACTGACCTTGGAAGATAGAAAGTCTCTCTGGATGATTTGCTGTGTAATTCTTCAATAATAAATTAAACTTAGCACCTGTATTGGTCAAAGTTTTACTTAGAGGAACAGATATACTGTAAGGAACAGATATTAACACAAAATATACATTGTATAAGGAATTACAAGGCTGGCTTATGACAGTCAGCTACAGAGTCAGATGAGGGACCATGCAGGTTAAAAAATTTAAAAAAAATAATTGAGTAATATTTCTTTCTCTAGGTTCAGTGATTGAAAATGTTGACAGGGTTATTAGATTCTCACTGTAGAACTCACAGAGATGAGGGAGCATGCAGAGGGCATCTGCACACCTCAGACTAAGGAATCCAGTCCCAAGGTCTGCAGCTCACTGCTGAGCTCTGTGCAAGTCTCTATTCATCAGCTAAGGTCTGCTACAGAAGACTGAAGACTGCGATGGACACTGAAGAGTCTGTGCTGCAAGCAAAGGATCCAAGCTGAAGACTGAAGAGTCTACACTGCAAGCCAGGCGGTAAAGGCCAAGCCGAACATGAAGATGTTCCTCTGGAACATCAACTACTTCCTCAGCCCCTTTATAAGGTCTCTTTGTCCTGAGTCACTCTGGGGTGAGCCCATTCTGCCCTAGGGTGGAATTAGTCGCAGTCTGGGATGGGCCCTGGTCCCACTCTAGGGATTATCCAACCCACCTTCAGGGTGGGCCCGTTGTGTCCTAGGGAGGGACTCCCACCAGCCAGACCGCACAGCAGAGTCATCCAGCCCAGCTAACACAAGGTATCAAACCCTACAGCACCTTACAACACTTTTAGTTTACAAACTCATTCCTTTTCAATCTTTTGAACTTTGTAAATAGCATTTAGTTTACAATCAAATATATCATACAGCTTTGAAAAAAACATTTTTTCATATATTCATTTCATTTCTCTATTTTTAATTTTTTTCATATTTATTTTGTACTTTGTTATTTTAGTTAGTTAAATTACATATTAGATGGATATATGTAATTATCACACTCAGGGAATTTGTAATTGTACAACATATCTTGATTCTTCTTTTCCTCCCATTCTCTTCCTCTCCCTTCCACCCCTGTTCCTCTACTTTTTAACTAAAGTTTTGTTCTCACTTTTTCCCTCTTTGTTCTTAATGATTTCTGTTCAGTTCCTTCTCCCTGCACCCAGTGCCCCTTCTGATTTAAGTATTTTCGTCCTTTTTCACAACATGCGTAGATACGAAATTGTTTCTCTGATGTAAGAAACCAAAATGTAGGTAAGGACCCAAATGTATATTAGCTATTGTGAAATATTTACTTGTTTTTAATGCTTTGATAAAACCAGAGACACAGACGTATGATCTAGGCTGAAATCCATCATTACCTACCTGTGCTTCCAGAAGCTATGACAGGAGTGGTCAGTGTGACCTCTGATACCAATACCACCACTTGGAACCTCTCCCAAAGTGGATGTCTGGAGCTGAGGAAATAGCTCAGTGGCACATGTGTTTGCCTGGCAAGCGCAAGGTCCTGGGTCTAGCCCTAGTACCTCACCAAGAAGAGCCTCAGCAGAGTGGATGTCTGATACTCTCCTTAAGCATGTGTCACTCTCTTCAGAAATAAAATTATAAGCCGGGCGTGGTGGCACATGCCTGTAATCCCAGCACTTGAGAGGCTGAGGCAGGAGGATTGTTGTGAGTTCGAGCCCAGCTACAAAGCGAGCTTAAGGCCAGCCTGAACTGCATAGTGAGACCCTGTCTCAAAAAGACAAAAAAAAAAAAAAAGAAAAAAGAAATAAAATTATAATGTCTGACCAAACATTGTAGTGTGTCACGTGATAATGTTGAATTTCTCTTTTCTTGGTTATCTCAGGAATTATAAGGCAGGGCTTTAAGTTATACCTACTAAGTGTCTTCAGTAGGACAAGGAATACTGAAGCTTGGGGAATATGTATGTCTAATTTATTTTATGAATTTTTTTGTCTAAAATGAAATTGGCCTCAAAGAATCATATTCACAAATATGCAATAAAACCAATGATAATTATTTGTATGTAACTGTAATATATAACAAATATCATAACAAACAATGACAAAACTGCAAAATCAGAGTTGATACACAGCTCTACAGCTACATTAACTGATAAATATGTTCAAAATGCGGATAGTAAAATTACGAAGAACTTGTTCATACCTCAGAAGTTACTTTGCCCAGAAATCTACATTTAACACAAAGATATTGTCCATTAGCAATGAAACAAACCACAAAAACAAGATCAACATTTTACTCAGACAATTATAGCCTATTAAGTACAAATTGTCATATAATTCATAAATAATACTACTATAGTAAATATTTATCAGTTATTGAATTAATCTACCATTAACTGTGAAATAAATCCCTTTCGAGATTGGCAAAGAGAGTACTTAATGTTTTAAATAAAATGTTGGGCATTTTCCTCATTGTTTAGTCTCAGTATAACAATCATTTTCATTCTTATGCAATTTATATTATCATTTGACTGTGCAAATACAATGCTACATTTATATAGTTTATATAATTTTATTTAAAATGACACAACTTTTCATCCTGTTTCTCACAATCATTGAATGCAGACATTAATTTAATGTTTGATAACCACATATCCCTTTTTCCTGAGCCTTATTAAAAACCTAAATTATATTTTAATTAAAAATACCTAGCTTCACTAAGGAGTAAGGGCATTATAAAAAGGATAGGAGAGTTCATTGTTTCCTATTCTCAAATTTACTGACACACTATTGGTATAAGAAGGAGAATTTTATGAACTAACTTGAAAGCATATGAAATCACTTTTAAAGTGTAGAAATTTAAATATGTACTTACACACGTATATATGTATATATATTTGTATTTTAGGGAAAGGTTTACAGGGTGTTCAGGGTCTCACTACTAGATTGGACTCATAGTAATCCACCTGTTACATCCACCCAGGATCTGGGATTACAGGCGCATGCCACCATTCCCAGTCTCAGAAATTTTAAATATCATATTGAATTATAAATCCAATGTAAAGAAATGGAGTATGTCATACTTTTAGTTTTATTTTTATATGTGTATTTTGAGTCAGTCAGACTTTTTCTCTATCATAGTTTCACAGATGAGGAAATTGGAAAAAAATTCACTCATCCAGTTAGTTATCTACAGCACTAGGTTCAATTCCACACTTTTGGGCCCTGAGTCCATTGCTTCTTGATACAGCTTCAACTAAAATATAAATCCTTAGGACTTTGAATTTAACCTCACCTAATGAATTGAAGACGTTTCTCTTTTAGAATCTGAGAGCAGCAACAATATCATTAATGAATTCTGTAAATCAGAAAATCAGCTGGTTGGTTCTCGGGCAGATCAAAAACATGACATGTTAACCAAGATAAGAAAAGGACAAAAACCAGATGAGGAAAAACAAGATGAAATAAGAATAAACAAAACTCAAAAAGTAAGAGTGCTGCACAGGAAAAGATTTAAAGATTAAGCTCAGTATTGGCGGGAAAGTCAGTGTACCGGGATTGACACAATTGATGTTACTTAGGCTAGGAGTCTGCTGTAAATTAAAAATAAAAATTTTAAAGCTGTCTTATAGTTGATATTGAAGCTCTGATACTAATTATTCACATAGTGCTTATTGGAAATTATCCCCGGTGGTGTAAGTATTGCATGTCTCTGCTGAGATTGGATGGAATACATGGAAATGAATTCAGGGGAGGATATTTTAGCTACAAATTTGATATTTTCTCCCTCTCTTCTCTGTCTCTGCCTCTCTCTCTCTCTCTCTCTCTCTCTCTCTCTCTCTATCTATCTATCTATCTATCTCTCTATCTTTCTTTCTTTGTTACTTTCTTTTTGACAGGTTCTCATTATGTAGTCCAGGCTGGCCTTGAACTCACTGCATGACCCAGGCTAACTTCAAACTCAGGGCAATTCTCCTACCTCAGACTCCTGAGTGCTGGAATAATAGACCTTCATCACCAAGCTAAATTGTTTGTTTTTTGTTTTTGTTTTTGTTTTTGCTTTGCTTTATTACTTCAAGAGGGTAGAAGCAGATCAAAGCTTTTCAATAGTCTGGAATTTAATTAAGGCAAAAGTATCAACTCTAATGACCTGGTCCAAAGAAAGCAATGTGTGAAACATGTCCATCATGCAATGTACTATTGGGGGCTATCTAATCACCTATAAAAAAAAAGAAATGTAAAAATGTAATTCTAATTATGTTTTCACATGCTTATTTGTGATTTTAACATATAAATGTGTAACTCTGAAAACAGAATGGAAGAGTAAAAGTCTTATCTTTATGTAAGACATGACATTTTAGACTGTGAATTGACTGTCTAATTATTTATTGAGGAAACAAGATGGGATTTAACATTTACTGACTATTCTAAAGTATTTGGTTAAAAACTATGAAGAGATGTACTATCAATACAAGAGCACATGCAAAACAGTTATGGAGCAAAGGTAAGAAAACAGACTCTCAGGGCTCGTTAAATGAAATAAAAATTATGAGCCAAGATTTACACCTCGAGATCATATATTTTTAGAGACTACTCCCCTTCTAGTAGTTCAGCACCTTGTATTCCTTTCTTCTTCATCCACACATTACCATTACAGTCATTGTGACTGAGACTTTTTCATTCTTTGATAAACTCTGTTAATAGAGTATCTACATTTTACTAATTCAAGTAATGTTGGGATAAGTTATAAAAGGAAGGCGGAGGGAATTTGAAAAGGTAAACCATTGCCTTTTGTAATGGTTGATACATTGTGTCAACGTGAGAAATCTAGAAACTTCACTAAGTGACTCAGCCGCCACACGTCCTGAGGTGTAGAGGACCTACCCTTGGCCTTCTCTCCTAGAGGAGCAGGTTGTTTTCTGTCTTACGGGGTTCATGAATGATATTGTTTCTCTCCTTGAATTCTAAAAGAGAACCGGATCCTTATCTAAAATCACATTCAAGTTGTTCATTGTCAACTTGAGAAGTTTAGAAGTTCAACTAAGTGACTCCACAGGGCGCCAGCGTCCTCAGAAAACATCCTGAGCCTGTGCAAGCGGAGGGCAGGAAGCTGGTGGGAGTGCTGCGTCCACCTACAGCCAGGTAGCCTGTATACAATAAAAAGGAGGAACGTAGCCTTGTTTCCCTCCTTTTTGCTCTTTCTGCTTCTGCTGTTCTCTGTCAGCTTCAACTGTGACCCCTGTAACTTGCCACGTTGCCTTCGAGTCAGCTGGTTATAGACTGAAATCTCCAGAAACTGTGAGCTTTCCTTCCTTAACTCTGTGTGTTGGGTATTTCAACACACAGAGTTAAGGAAAAGTAAATAAGGCACCTTTTAAATAAAAGCACAAAGGACCAGGGGCCGGGTGTTCCATCCCCGGCCTGCAGTGCCGGCCCTGCCCCCGAGGTGTGCTGAGACAGCAATTGAGACTGGGCATGGTGGCGCACACCTATAATCGCAGCACTCGGGGGCGGTAAGCAGGTGGATCACCACTAGTCCAGTCTAGCAGTGAGACCCTGAACACCCTGTAGACCCTTTCCCTAAAAGAATACAGAAAATAAAATAAAATATAAGTAAACACAAGATTATACTGATCCATACATTTAGTATTCAACCAAACTATCTTTGAATATGAACAAGGTTGTGTGGTTGGGGAGAAGTGGTTATCTAAATCACAGAGTTATAAAAAGCATGTCTAAAATCTGTGATTTCTATGGAAATGGTAGAACATAAACCCAGAGGCTCTATCCCAAAGAACCACTGTTCCTCTCCATCTTAGCACCAACATAAAAACCTACTGCTATTCTTGGAGTTTACAGGTTTTGTCTGTTTTTAAAAAGATGAATGTACGCTTGACTGCACAAATCAATAGGCTTAGCAGGTGAGATTGTTAAACCTGGCCCAGGCAGAAGAAAAAGAAAACTGAATCCTTATCTAAAATCACATTCAGTGGTGAAATCCTGATAGATCTAATAGATTAAAGAGCCACAAGTGAAGAGTCAAACAATATCTTGAATAAAAGAAAATGTATCATAAGATCTCATAATGGAGGAGAGAAAAAAGGATTTCCTAAATAAAATCCACAAAGAGTGAACTATAAGGAATCGAATTACAGTACCAAGTAAAGGATTTCTCTTTTTACAAAGGACATTATGAATAGAGTAAAAAAAAAAAAGAAAAAAAAAAAGATTAGATTTAGTACTTATAGAATACTTTATTATGTGTCAGGAAGTACTGATAATAGAATACTATGCCAATTTGGCTGAAAAATTAAACTCATCAAATAAATAATTTTTTCAAGATCACCTGGAAAATAAATGAAGTACCTAGGTCTTCACCTTTACAGCATGAAGTCTCCTCATGGAAAATGGGGAAAAAAAAATTTGCCTTGTGAAAGCTGTCCAGGGCTGGCCGGATGGAATGTGCAAACCATCAACAGCAAGTACAGAGACTAAAAATTGAACAAGGTTATATGAAAGCAATTTACAAAATTAAAACCATCAAAATAAGGTGATTGTAAATCACATCAGCAAACAGAGAAGGGCAAGTTGAGCAGCAAGAGCTCATTCCTGACTACTTCTTAAATTAGAAGTTTAAAATGAAAGGGTTGGATTAGCCAAATTGATTGGAATGTAAGCAGATGTTGCACTATAAGAGCACACTGTACTACTTATGGGATTCGTGTCTGTTGGAGCCATTAAGAATAATTAGGAGACAATATTAAAGCAATTAAAAATTCATTGACACCTGGGTATGTATCTCAAAGAAACTGCCACGTAGGTCGTTCCAAGCATGTGCATATCAACGTAACTACAACTGTTGGAAGCAACAGCAAAAGCAAAAGTTGACATACCACAGGCTCAGTTCATTAGTAAAGTATGGCAGATGCATAGCATAACAGACCATGGAAGAAGGCACTGGAACTAGTTGTACAAGGAAAGGAATAGAATTATGGAGGAAAAAAATACAAGCAAAACAAAGTAAAAATGAGATATAAGCTGTCTAACATTTACAAATTCAAACTAAAGATGTTGTAAACATATCTTATAAAGTACATATCAACAAAGTAATACATAAAAAGTACTTCTGAATATCTAAGTGTTGAATGAAAATAGTAAACAAATTTAGAATTGGTATAAAGCATTCATTTAATCAAAAGATGGATGTTGTATATAGCAGTAATCAAAGTTATCCATAAAATGCACAGTGAAGTTATTGCAAGCAATCTGTATTCAAAGATGAACTAAAAATGTGTTGCTTTTCATTTATCTTTATTAGTCACCTATTTCATTTTCAATTGCCAAAATGGATGCTTTGACATAAATTTTATTGTATGTTCTTCAAAAATGCCTGGAATTTTCCTTCAAAACTTACAGGTAAGATAATGTTTTTGATATGAAGTGATTTATCATAAACTGGCAGAGAGTTAATCCCAAATGCATCATAAGTTTGTAAAGATTACACTTATATATCTTCCTTTACTAAAAGTTTTTAAATTGCTTTTCAGGAAATGACATTAAAATTTTTAGAAGTACAAGATGAAACAAGGTTTCCCTACTGGATGTCTTCTAGAACTATTAATTCCCCAGTGTGGATAATATATAGCATATTTCAAAGAAAAAAAAAGTATCATATGAATGTAAGTATTTCCCATATTAAGTGTATTAAAAAAAGAAGAATCCATCAGATGTGATGGGGAAAAAGTTTTATAAAAACTCATTTTTTTCTCATATTTTCCATACTATAATTCAAATCTTTTGAAGCTAGCTCCATAGACATCAACTCTCAATCTTTGATGAAATACTTGCTAAGTCTCATAGTTGTGTCCTCTCTTGGAAAATTCAAAGACATCTGGGTAGTTATATTAGTATTCACTAGTTTGGAATTAACCTAATGCAATGTACAGTAATAGTCAAAGTGCCCAAGCTTCTCTCAGCAGCAAAGTTCTTTCCTACCCTAAGTGTGGTCTTGCTTTGTGCTCTCTACCAGAAGGAGACTCTGGCTGGCATATCCATCCTTCCTTCTGCTTGTCATTTCCCCCCAACATCTTTGGATTAGAAGAAAGGACTTGAAAGTTCAGTTAGGAGGACCAGTGTTGTGCATCCTGCCAGATCAACAATCGTAGAAGACCAGACTGCCTCGAAAAATATCTACAAAGAACCGAGCCACCTACTTTTAGCTTCTGATTTCTCTTCTCAACCAAGAGTTTCAAACAAATCCTTCTCCTAATTTTCTCAGAAATCTCTAGCTGCCTTCCATTCAGTGAGTACAAAAAACAACTTGGCAAGCTGGTGTGCAATCTAGACACTACCATCCTTACCAGCTCATCTTCTGGCACCCCTGGTGTTGACCCCACTCTGTAAGCAAGACCTCCCTTAGAATCTTCCTTGAGCACAGCAGGAGGTGTCACCTACCCAGGACCCTGGACATCAAACATTCAGAACTCAGCTGCCTTTCAGCTCGCGGTCCTTTCCGCCGCACCACAGCCAGCCTCTGTAGCCTTGCAGTTTTCCTCCATTATCTCCAGCCTCTGATAGACACATTCAGCCTCTGGACTGGATCTCTGGAAAACAGGTCTTACTTTGCTTAAGAGGACAGAAGTAAAATCCCAAACAAAGGTGGTAAATAGTTCAAATAATGCAATCTTCTCAGAAAGTCTTTATTCCAGATTATTTAAGTCACAACTAATCAAATTTGTATCTGTTCAAGGTATAAGATGTAATGATTTGCATGCATATGTATACACATCTGTGTATATGTACTATATGTAACATATATATGTAACTACAGTCATGTGACCTCCCCATCAGTAATAAAAATTGAGTAAATAAGGATTCCCTCAATTTTCCTTAGGGATTTTTTTTTTTTTTTTTGACAGAACTACGGATTGAACTCAGGCCCTTGCACTTGTCAGGGAAGCACTTATTCTACTGAGCCATCTCCCTGGCCCCTTCATTAGGATTTAAAAGACACAGAAAATATTAGATTTCAATTTATTGCTTATACAATGAAAGTCAATCAAATATTTATTTATTCAACTAGCATTTATAGTGTCCACTATGACCCTGATCCTACCTTTGGTGTTGATGCTTGGCTGGCATAAGAGAGTCAGAGGCATTTCACATTTTAACTGAAGGGAGATAGAATACAAGCAAATCATTAAGGCTTTTCCATTAGCAATCTGCACTTCAAGGAAAATTAAATAAGGTAAGTTGATCAGGAATAACTGAGTAGGCCCCATAACTGAAGTGAAGGCATTTTAATGTTTTCAAATATCAGAATATCTCATTGCAGGTAAGATGTACATTAATTTAAAATATACATGGCATAAATATTAATATACATACATCTCTGTTGAGTTATCTTTATATATACTTATATGTATCATGAATGATGTCTAAAACATATTTAATCTCTCTACATATTCATATAAAAATACACAGTGTGATAACGTATGAAAATATATTTTGGACACATAATGTTTAAATAAATGCTTACTTAAAATATCTCCTGTCATGTATATTTAGTAGGATTTATCGTGTTGTTAACTCATTTTTTTTCTACTTCTTTGTATTGATGAGATTTTTAATGAACCAGATTTCACAGACTGATGACATGAGCGATTACTTACAATGTTCAGGCATATGTTACATTTAAATCACTCATTTTTATCTCTCAAGTTATATATTAAAATAAGTAAATAAGTAAATCCCTTACCACATATTTCCTTCCTTATTATTTATAGTATTATAAACTTAACTGCTTCTCTGCTCAGATGCATATTTAAGGATCTAGAGGAAAGTTTTGCTTCTAATGAAAATTCTTTCATTTGAAATACAGCTTCTCCATTTTAACTGTGAGTAAGACGATATCTTGGATCAAGGGTATATTTTACAACTCATTTAACGCTAGGCAATTAAAATAATTACAGTTTTTCAATGTAGGTCTTCTACTCATTTTTCTTTCTACCCATGTAATTCATCCAAGTTCAGGAAACTTCTAGGTAGAAAATTACTTCATCACTATCTTACTTAGGTAAACATTTTATGAATTTATCTTCATTTCCATTTTTTTCTTCCCTATACAATAAGCACTATTTGAATTTGCCAAGATTCTACACTCTAGGACTTGAATGATTTAAGATATGGAAATCATTTTTTGTACTTCAGTAAATTTAAGAAGGCAAAAATGTATATAATATACAAACAACTTTCATCCACATAATAAATTTTAGTTACACATTCTTGAAAAATGTTCCATTTCCTCGCAAAATAAATGTGTATATTAACACCCACCATAGAGAGTAACACACAACTATGTCTCTTATGAAAGGATCTTTATGTACTTTATAGGATTTATGAAGAGAAATTCTTTTAACCACCACTGAATGATACCATCTGTGGCTGGGGGTACAATAGGTATTCAATATGGTGTCATAGACAGGAAAGAACTGTGTGCTACAGCTCAGATGTCTCTCATGTACCCCCATAATTAGAATGACTTTTAGAAAGACTTTTTGTCTTTTTAATGAAGTAAAATATATTTATTCCATAGTATAAATATCTACAAGCAAAATTATTTATAATATCACCCCACAGATAAACATGTTTTTATTGTGTATTACATAAAATACTCAGTCTTTGACATATTAGGCATTAATTAACCAGCAATCATCAATATGAATATATGACTGATAGTCTCAGAATATTATCATTGAATTAAAATATATTTGTATTTCCAGAGCTAACCGTTCATCTCCTTTTCTCAATAAAGAATACAAACAAGTCATCTTTGAATGTAATATCTATTATTCCAATTTATTTTAATATATACATTGACTACCAACAGTATCTAGTAATATAGGACATTCACTAAATTATGCAATTTAGTTATGAGGTCCGTATTAGATAAATGCAAAAAGACCATGAATTTATGGTACTGTGGATGCAATATCATAATCTTGCCACGGATGAAATGAGTCAGACAGATAGTTGAAAAGAAAAAAATAAACAGAAGGGAGAAGAGTAAGAACCCTAGTGCAGCTGGGTGCCATGAAGCAGCCTGTGATCTCACTCCATGGGCTGAGGCTAGAGGATCAGTGTGACTCTGTGGCCTGCCTGAGCAACCTAGTGACTTTGTGACCAGCTGGAACTACATAGCAAGACCCCATGTTTCACTGAAGCAACATTCAAGTGAACAAACAAAAATCCAGGAACTATACCCTGCCTATTTTTGTTTTTACCGTAAGGGGCTGTATGTTCTTGTTGCTGAGCCTAGGTGTTGCTATCCATACCTCTGAGGCAATACACCTTTGCAACACAACAAAATCCACAGGACTGAGATTCCCTACCTCTCTCTATTAATTCAATGTGATCTTACAGATAGAGCTCGTAACCTGCAGCTAGAACTGCCTGTCCAGTCTTATGAGTGAGTCCTATGCAGAATGAGACAGTGGCCGTAAAACCAATTTACTGTCCACTTGGGATTCATTTAAAGACAGTTATAAGAAACACACCCCTTAGGGGTTTCCGTGAGAAACACTGCTTATGCACAAAATAATAGTGTCAAGTTTCAGGGCAGTAGAATCTTATATTTGATAAGCCAGGGCCTTCCCTGTCATCAGTATCAATGCTGGACACCAGCATGACTGAGAGCCTAAGAGGACAAGGTCATAACTGGAGGTCTGAGCAAACTAGAAAGTCCTTGCTGCCTGGTACCAATTAGCAAAGGGTAATGGGGTCACCCTGGTGAGACTTGATTACCTCTCAGAACAAAATGAAAATAATGACAGCCATTCAGAGGAATAGTAGTTTAGGAAAGATTCATGGGTATTCTTTAGTTAGAATTATTTATCTCCTGCATCAACTTACAAATATCCTTTCAACATTTTATCTATGATTTTATTTTACATGTACAAATAAAATGACATTATTGTATGTGTCCTATGTGCATTTCACTGAAAGCACTTCAATCCAGTTACATATATTGCTTTGCATGGTATTTTTGAATTGTTATTATAGTCTCAGTTACTCTCATTGCTGGGACAAAATGCCCAACATCCAAAATTAAGAAAGGAAAGGTTACTTAGTTAACAGTCAGTGTGAAAGGTTTACTTGGCTCACAGTTAGTGGAGATTTTAGTCCATGCTCAATGTGCTCCGAAGAAGACTGATGGATGGCAGAGAGAAGCAGGTGGAAAACAGTAAAACAGCAAGAGCAAATAGGAGTGGGAGAGGCAGCAAGGGTTATGGAGAAAAGTCTGTCTCCTTTATGTTTCACTCAGGCTACTGGCCCCGGGCAGGGGTGCAGTCCCCACAGCCATACCACCAGCAGCACTTACACCCATAATCCCAACACTGGATCAGAAATTAGTCATCAAGTCCAGAATTCCGTCCCATGACTGCATGAGGCTTTGGGGGGACAACTAGACGCAAACCATGACAGTCATCTTGCATTTCTTTTGTTTTCAAGTGTTAGCTGCAGAAGTTGCACTAATATTGATAGGTCAGCCTGTGACTCTGGTACTCTCATACCTGTCGCAAGCACACTGGCACTAGCTGTGAGCTCAGTGCAGCAGTACCTTGCATTATCTCAGCCTTTGTCCAGCAGGACTCACTAAGCTGAGACCACAGATTAAGAGCTGCCTGGCCTGCAATGACATCTTAGCACTTCCCAGGAGATAGCAGATTGCACTTTTATTTTCTTGATCAATGGCACAAACCATTTCCACACACAAAAAAAAAAAACATGAGGAGGATTTATAGAAGGTGATATGTACTCTACTGTCAGTCTTCTTTCTCTGATCAGGATTTTGACTTAATTCATCTGGAATGAAATTGGGACATGATTTTTTTTTAATTTCCCCTGGGGATGTGAAGTACAGGCAGAGTGCTCATTGCAGGCCCTCAGCAGCTGTCCTTCGCTGACTGATGTCACCTTATCCTTCCTCTTTTCTCCATGTTCTCCGTCTGCTCATGTTGTGACTCTCACGACACCTGAACAATTTCATCCCCAAATTCCTTTACACCTTTCAGCTTATAGATGTGGTGTCTGGCCAGTTTTCAGGTTTGCCATCATTTTTTTTTTTTCTTACCCAGTACTTTCATGAAATCCTGAAAAAAGTAGAGTGGGGCAGACATGCAGAACAGGGATGATATTTGTGTTAAAATGTATTAATTGATGCAATGTACTAACCTTAGTTACTCTCTTACAACCTTGTTTTAAAATTTTATATCTTTATTTTTATTGTTTATTTTTCTTTTCTTTAATAAAAAATGTATTAATTGTGTAAATGAACAGGGTTCAGTGTAATAGCTACACACACACACACACACACACACACACACAACATGGCCATCCATAAACCATAAAAGTCACCCCCTCCCTTTTGGCTTCCTCCAGCCCTCCCTCAATGCCAACCATAGATGTTCTCCCTTACACTATGAGCACCACTATTTTGCACATATGAAAGAAAGGGTAGTGTTGTGGAAATAGGAAAATGATTTGTCTGAATTATTATTTTAATTATTTTTAGGTCATTTAAATTACTATCAAGTAGGGCCACCCTGATAGTTCAGTGGACTAAAGCGTCTGCAGAGCGCAGAAGACAGGTTTGAACCCCGGGCCCGCCATGCTGACTCCCACCTCAGGGCACACTGAGATGGCAACTGAGACTGGGAGTAATGGCACACGCCTGTAATCCCAGTGCTCGGGAGGCTGAAAACAGGAGAATCACTGAGTCCATCTGTGTGGTGAGACCTGGCACACTCTGCACTAAATATACTGAAAACAGGAGAATCACTACAAGTCCAATCTACATGGTGAGAGCCTGTAGGTTCTACAGACTCTGTAGACCCTGTCCTAAATATAGAAGAAAACATAAAAATTAAAAAAAAATAAATTACTATCAAGTGTCAAAGAAAGGCTGGAGAGATAGCTCAGTAGAATAAGCACTTGCCTGGCAAGCTCAAGGCCCTGAATTCAATCCCTGGTACAAGAAAAATAAATAGTGTCAAGGAAGTCTTTTTTTTTTTTTTTTTTTTTTTTTTTTTTTGGTGGTACCAGGGGCCAGCTAACTTTCTGGCCCAGCAACAAAAAAGAATTCTTATGAAATGATTACTGTTTGAAGATCACCAGACCTTCCAAAGTAGAAACTCATCCTTTGTTTAATCTGTACCAAGAAGTAACTGAGAGCTAATAATTTTAATCTTTATTATTTATACCACTTCACATATTTGAAAGAATATTCTATGAAAAAAAGAAGCATGAAATATGTATTGTTCATAATTCATACTTACACAAATGTCTTCTCAGATTACTTTGGTGTTAACATACATGAATTTCTATAATATAATAGCAAATAACTTTAATTGATTTAGATTGAAAAAATTAACGGTAATGTAACAGACAAGAACATTTATTGATTTAAATTAAACAAAATTAGTTGCTTTCAATTTCCCATTATTATCATATTTAAAGTCTAAGTAACTATATGCCAGGCTCTCTCCCATATCCTCTGACTCCCTCCCCACCCCCACAGGAACACCTAAGCAGGCCGTTATTTTAATTGGACATGTGCTGCCCCACAGCTGGGTCAGCACACAGGCTGCACCTCCTGGGCCGCGGCCTAGAAGGGGTTGACGACTGCTGCTGTCTATACAGCAGCTGCAGATACGCTGCAGTGAGAGGCAGGGCGGAAACCTTGCTATGAAGGTTGGGTATGCAAAAATGCACCCAGATTCCTCCCTTCCTGATTTCAGCCTTGAACGCCAGAATGCCTTTTCTTTTTTTCTTTCTTCTTTCTTTCTTTCATCTTTCTTTCTTTCTTTCTTTCTTTCTTTCTTTCTTTCTTTCTTTCTTTCTTTCTTTCTTTCTTTCTCTTTCTTTCTTTCTCTTTCTTTCTTTCTTTCTT
>PVKA01017887.1:25870-45010 GCA_004027165.1 Ctenomys sociabilis | reverse complement strand
TGAATTAATACATTGCAAACTGTTTTCATAACGTTTTGGTATTGTACAAGGTGCATACATGAAATTATATTTACAGGTTTTTTTATAGCTGAATTATATCAAAGATTCAATAATTATTTACCTAGTGGATGACCATAGCACTAAAAGCCGACATAATATCCTGTCCAACCACCATTAGTGCAGATCTTGCCTCTCATATAATTATGTAGAAGCACAGCGTTATCTATCCCAACTGTAGACAGTGAGTATTTTAAGAATCAATATCTCTTAGAGTAATTGCATATATATATATATATATATATATATTTTTTTTTTTTTCTTTTCATTCTAAGAAATGAACTCAGGAACTTGAATTTGGCAGGTGGGCACTGTGTCACTGGTCCATATCCCAGCTTATATTCTATATTTTTGACTAATGTGACAATTAAAAAAAGTGTCAACATAATATTTTAAGATTTAACTTAGACAAACAAGGTGTAAGTGTCCTTTTCTTTGTGTGTTCTCCAGAGCCTGTCCCACTTTATTGTCCTATGGGACAGCACCGAGGAATTCGAGCTGTTCCTAGAATTGATACATGGACTAAATGAAACAACATACAGGAAGACACCTGCTCTACTACACATTAAATGCTAAAAGCAGTTCCTATTTTTGATGACCGGCTTGACTTATGAATGGGAACAATTAGGTATCTTTCAGCAGGCAATGCTGATATAGGGGGATGAAACTCCCAACCTGAAATATACCTGGGCTGAGTTCATGCCCTCTAACACTGAAGAGTGAACTTTAGGAACAAAGAAGGTTAAGAACAGAATACATTTATTGGGGGTGGGAAGCTTCCTTTTCTAGGGATTTATATAGAGCAAAATCATGTGATGAGGTGGGTCTAAGGTGGAAAACATTGGAACCTGCTAGGTGGGCAGGAGCCGGGACAAAACTATGGTCAAGCAATAAGATTACAAGCATCATCACTGAGATAAAACTGATTAAATCCAGGACCAAAAGGGGAAGTGAGTCACATTACAAGCAGGCAGGGCCAGCTGACATGAAAACAGAACAGGTGCTTTCTGTAGGGGGGCTGGGTTAGAGACTTCCAGGCATCCTGAAGGCAAGAAACTCATTTAGAATCTCAATCCTGGATGCCTGTCTTTAAGGAGGTGGCTGCATTTGTTTACTCCTTTGCCTTGAGCTCTGGCCTACAGCAGGGGTCTGTCTCTCCCAAAGTTGCGAAGTCATCTTGTCTTCCGTACTGCCTCCTTGAGGCCCTGACCCTGTCTGACTGCCTATAATATTTCTATCTAACTCAGCTGCCTGCAGCAATGCCACCAACTTTCATATTGCTAGGCATGAAGTTTATCCTATAAACAATAAGTCCTTAGTGAAAAAATATGGCCCAAACCAAAATGCCAGATCCCAGCTCAACAAAACAGAGACTAACATTAGGTGCTGCAGATTCCTTAGCTGCCCTGTGTTTTTGAGTTTTACTTATGTGTCATAATTGGTAAAATTCTATAATTTCCTCATCCATTATGGATTTGTTTCCTCTCCTTGAAAAAATGCCAGAGGCACAGACATTCCCTGTACTGCCAGCCTATGCCAGCCCTGGGGAATGTGGGAGAGGAGTCCAGGAGGGTCTAGTTAAGCGTCTCACAGTCCATGTGTGGCAGTGAAGACTGGATATTCTTTTCCTAACTTCTCACAGTAAGATACCAGAAGTCTCTATTTTTCATTTCTGTTGCTCAGAACTTGAGGAGGGGAGTACATGAAGTACAAGGCTAATGCAAGCACTATGTCTAAGTATCCAATTATTCTTAGGCATTTTCTTGTGATCGGGGAAAGAAAAAAAAGTGTGTAGTGATATCCTGTGACAATCGTCATTCTGGAGTGAAGTTCCAATTTTAGGACATTGTGCTTGACTCTGAATTCTAGCTAATGTGTCTTGTGAGGGAAGCTCAGAACAACAAAGCCGAGAAAGCTTCTGTTAATGTCCTCCAACAGCATACTTCTAACTGCTTTTTAATTGTTTGCAAAAACTAAAAAAAAACCTTCCAAAAGAAAAAATAACAAAGTAATAGTAAAAGAAATTCAGAATAGTCTACTCCAAGGTAATGTATGGTCTATCTTAACAGAGAGAGAGATAGAACTTAGAGTTGACACAGAAGTTTTGTTCTCAGGAACTGTATTCCTCTGACTTTCACCAATGTCTGGTGATAAGAGATTTTCATTTGCCATTTATTACATAACATTATCATGAGATAAAAAGAGACATTTGTAAACTATTAAGGTCAACTAGTGTAGATACTCAGGGAGATGGCTCAGAGGAATAAGCACTTCCCTGGTAAGCACAAGGGCCTGAGTTCAATCCCCAGTTCTGCCAAAACAAAACAAAACAAAACAATCAAAGCTGCGCATACTCACATTTTAATTTTTGAGATTTACCCAAAGAAACTATGCTTCCAGTCCATTTCTTAATACACAAAAAATAAAACACCACCATGGATATGTGAATGCAGAGGACAGAACTGTGTTCATAAACACAAGAACACCTCTAGTAGAAGAGGAAAAAGTAGAACAAACATCATGACACTGATTCTCTACCTGCTTTAGAAGGATTTTCATCTTTGCAAGGCTATTTACATTTTTTCTTTCTAATTACAAATAAATAAAACTTTCATCTCTGTATTTATTGAGAGAAGTAGAAGATGACCTAACCTATCTTTCCACCCTTGAAAACTTTCACTAAAATACTGAACTCTTTTATTAAAAATGCGTATTGGCTAAGAGTAATTAAGATGCTAACAGAGAAGATGATTTAGTGTCCACACTAGTGATTTTCTGATGTTTCTCTGTGATTCTTATCTATATATTTCTGTAGATTATTTTTACTGAGCACTGTCCATGTGTCATATGCCCTTTAAGTCCCCACAACATCTCTCAAATGTTGGCTGCACTGTTCACTGTTATGGTTCTTAGCAAAATATCTACTCTCATCAAACTTTATTTCCTCATAGATAATACAGGGTGGACAAGAACATAGGTTACTGATGCTTTGTTAGTAAATTAAACAAAATTACACTGGTACAGTACTAAACACAATGTCTGGCACAGCCATGACCACTGAATACACATTAGCTCCCGTTAATATTGACAAAATCCTGTGCACAACTTTCAGACCATTGACAAATCATGTGCATGAGTTTGGACAATGCTGATGTATGATTTGCAAAGGGCTGGCTGCTTTCCTCTGCCTAGATGATGATTTTCTCCAAATTAAAATCCTTGCCCGTGAGCCGGGCGTGGTGGCGCAGGCCTGTAATCCCAGCACTCGGGAGGCTGAGGCAGGAGGATTGTTGTGAGTTCGAGACCAGCCTGAGCTACAAAGTGAGCTTAAGGCCAGCCTGAACTGCATAGTGAGACCTTGTCTCAAAAAGACAAAAAAAAAAAAAAAAAAATCCTTGCCCGTGTGTGATTCTGTTGTCTACTCTAGAAGAGGACAGATTTTTGCTGGATGCTTGGAAATCAGCCAATTTGTTTATTTTTTCCATGAAAAATGCATTTGTGCATTGCTTGCTTTGCTCCATATACAGCAAGGAGTTACCAATACAGAGGAAAACTGCATAGATTTGAATGTTACATTTCAGTTTTAACAAAGCTAATTTGTCCTTATGAACTTAGCATCTTTATAATATGAGATCTACAGAAATTCATGGAGTGAAGTTTGTGAGGATTGTATTTTTAATGATTGTCCTTGTCTATCAATAGATTATGTGCATATGGATAAGTTTAAATACACATGCACTCAATGAAAGGCAATAATTACAGACCTATATCTGCTCTTATTTTTTCTAGTCACTTCTGACCCAGAAGCTTGCTTGAAAATTGCAAAGGGTAAGACGTATATAATGTGATGCCATGTCTTTCTTCTTGATCATCTCTCTCTCTCTCTTCCTTCCTTCCTTCCTTCCTTCCTTCCTTCCTTCCTTCCTTCCTTCCTTCCTTCCTTTCTTTCTTTCTTTCTTTCTTTCTTTCTTTCTTTCTTTCTTTCTTTCTTTCTTTCTTTCTTTCTGTGAAAACAGGGATTGAATTCAGGCCCTTACACTCACCAGGGAAGTGCTTATCCTACTGAGCCAACCTTTCTTGGCTTAAAGGAAATCAATCTGAATGTCTGTATGTTCCAGAATAGGCTTTTAATCCATAATATAGATATTGGTATTATAAGAAACTGGTCTTCATAGGAGACTATAGGAGAAATAATCTCCCTTGTTTTATAGATTGTTACAAGAATTAAGATTAAAGCTTTATATTTAGCTAGTAGTTAATTTACATTATCTCTGATTATTGCTTACTGATGTGGTTGAAATGAATAAATATTACAACTTAGTTATCACACATTCTTTTGCCCGCACTGAAATCCATTGTGGAAAGTACAAAAAATTGCTATTAATAGAGTTCTAAATAAATTTATCCCAGGTTGTTATGAGCTTGAAGTACAAGCCAATTCTTGCCCTCAGTGATCTTGATGGGAGTCAAGGATGTTGACCTTTGGGTGTGCGAGAGGTGTGCCCCATGCTGTCACACATGCAGCTAAAACTCATGACCTGACCTCTCTTAGGTTTGCTGAGCCTGCAGCTCACCAGCACCTCTGCCTACCATACCTACCTCCTGCTGCTGCTCAAGAGCGCCCTCTATGGGGCCTTCATCACCCTTTGTCTGTGCAAATGGTCAGCCCTTTGCAGGGCAAGGAAGAGCACCTGACAGAGGAAGCATGCAGGGCCACGAAGTCTCCACTGTTTCCTGTTTCCATCAAAGTCTGCTAAGGATAATAACACTTTGCTATCCCCAGCTCCTAAAGGCCAAGTGCACAGTATTCTACAATTGGTGTATAAGGCTTTTCCAACTTCACTGTGTTGCAGCAAGATTTAGCCACAGCTCCCCCAACCTGTCTGTCCTCATTCCCCATAATCCCTCCAGCAGGCCCAGTTCTTCTCGACCTTGGGTGCCCAAGTCTCTACTTCTAATCAAGAGCCAAGTACCCTTGAACCAGGTCACCGCCCCATGACTCCCTCCACCCCATGACACAGCCTTCTTGGCTATTGAGTTCCATGCTTTGTTTTGTGTGGTAGACAGAGTAAATAAAATCTATCAAAATAGTTCCTTGAGTTGTGGATTCTTCAGCGTGATGATACCAAATTGACAATAAGATGAGAGGAACGTGACAAAAGAGGTCTGACCTTCAGAGCTGATGGAAACTAAGGGATCAACATGACCTTGCTAATGCTGTCCCTACAAAAGTGACTTATGTCTCCTTCCTTGGAGCACTGATTCTAGGATAGCCCCCTGACAAATAAAGAGACCCACATTGTTGTTTTCATCAAGGCCTCAAGTTTCACGCTCAGGTTCATTTAGTTGGAGGATGTCAGTGGGCATGGAGAAATGCCCAGGGTGCCACTTGTCCTTTGAGTTCAGCTCTACACTAGTGTCCACAGAAACACCAGCTTCAACACACCACCAGCCTCCAGCAGCTGGACAAGGTGCTAAGCACATGGACTCAGGACTAGAGAATCTAGATTTCAATCTCAAATCTGGAAGTTGGTCTCTGGGTGACCTCAGATGCTTAACCTCTCTATGCCTTAATTTGTTTCTGGAAAATAATGTCAGCATACCTTCTGCCCTGGAGTCAGTGGATGGGATAATTAACAATGGTTGGCACAAGCAAGTCCTCTACAGTACTGACATGTGCTCCATGCCACTGTAGAAGTGCTTGCTCAAGCATGTACAAAAGCACCAGTGACACATTAGTTAATTATTTATGTGCCATGAGGATGAATCTGATGGGAAGGAGCTTAGATTCTGCTTTACCATGCAACCCGAGATCTACTAAGGACCTTTAATGATAGGTGTAATTATCCACAGCCCATAGATCGGTAGTGTCAGGTACTGCAGTTTAATAGTCTTAATTTAAATCCAGGTCTGTCTGAATCTGGGAAAATGTCACACAGAAACAAATCTTGATTGGTCCCAAACTAGAGATATCCTACCCCTTTCACAGAGTACATGAGACTTTCTTTGAGGACTTGGAGTATGTCTGTTTTGTCCATACATACACATCAGGTCACTGACTGATCACTAACTCATTTGTCTTTCACCTTTGTCTAAAAGTGTGATCTACTCTGACATTGCTGTAGTTGTTCCCATTTTGTAAACAGAGTGGGCGGTCTGCCTACCTTTGTGAGTGTGCATCACTGACATGTGTCTGCTCTCTTCAGAGCACATAAATGAGGTTCTTGTGAGCCTCAGATGTAGTAGGTCAGGTGAGGCTTCTCCCTCCATTTGAACAATATTCTGATGCTTGGCTCCTCCTGTAGACAGCATAAGTTGAACGGTGTCAAAATCACCTTGTGGGTCACCCAGAGCTACCCCAGTGCATTTCTAAGGGAAGAAGAGGGTTATGTATCCTTCTCAGCCCTAAACTTCAGCAGAGCTCAGCATGGCTGCCCCATTCAGGGAGGCAGCACAGTGTGGACAGAGAATGCAGGGACAGAAGCCACACTTCACAGCTAGTTGAAGATCTAGCTACATGGTCCACTCCGAGCTATCTATATTACCTGCCATTTTAGAGATGACATAAAGATTTCATATCCTCATGGAATCACATGTGATGCTTTGATGCTTGTTATGTTGTGAATATTTAAATCAGGTTGAGCACTCTGTCTCTTTCCACATTCATGTCTCTATCAGGAAAACACTGAGAACAGTTTCTCTTACTTTTCCTATGGACATGGCATCTTATCCTTATTGGTGTCATATTCCCTTGTTGCCTAAGTTTATCTGTTTTAGAAGAATGTGTTTCACTAAATAATTTCAGATTTCTATGCAAAGTATAAGGATAAATATCTTTTAAAATGAATAATAGCAATCAGATTTCTACTGTTTACTACAAACTATGACGAATTCGATGATGGGTTACTCCCTTAAATTCTCACGAGAGCTATATTCAATTATCTCCCTTCAATAGAAGGGGACACGGAGGCAGCGAGGGATAAATAACTGTGATAGCCCTTACAGCCAGTAAGCAACAGGGTTGGAACCTCAACCCAAGCTGCCTGGCCCCAGGAGCTCTGTGCTTCCCTTCCACACCATTTGCTTCTCTAGTGCAAATAGGTTACTGTTAAGACAATCTCCTTCCACATTCAACTCAGAGCTGGTGAAGCGACCAGCCTTGTCACCTCCCTGTCTTTCCTCTCCTGGAGCCTGTGCTCTTCTTTAATTTCATGGCTTTAGGCCATCCTGCTGCATAGCTTTACCTCTTGGAAAGACTTTTGCACACTGACCTCCTGCAAAGCAAGAGACTTCTGTGACTGAGGGCCATGTGTATGGATGAAATGCAAACCAGCCCAGATGCCATAGCAGGTGCTCCATGGGAAAAGGTCACCCGATTCCAAATGGAGATACGCATAGTCAATTTTGATCTAAATGATTCCATACACTTTCAGCTATGAGAAAACCAGAATTATTAAGGAAAATTGTAGTTGATATAATAATAGATTATTAACATAATGACAAAAAGAAAGTTTTCACAAAATTTTCATTACATATCCCCTTCATTCTTCTGGAGCTTACCATCAAATAGATCACATTTTAAAAATGTTTAAACTTTAAAAAAAAACATTTTTACTACAAGTAATCTTAGCTTATTTACTATGATATGTAAACCAAAGTCCTACAGAATTGCCAAAAGTAAGGGAATTCTGACCAATAAGATTAACCTTGAGATACATCAAATGACTTTATTTAGCCAAAAATCTAGAAACCCAACATTTTCATGTGGGATGGAAATTATGGTCACTAAAACCATGGTTTCCATTGTGTTCTATTTGGCTATTTATTGCTTTGGTTTTTGTTTTCTTTCAATAATTCCCAACATGTCTCACATTTATTTATTTATTTATTTATTTATTTATTTATTTATTTATTTATTTTTGATATATTTAGTACAAGGTCTACATGGTCTCACTTTATAGATTAGACTCATAGTGATCCTCCTGTTTTCAGCCACCCAAGTGCTGAGATTACAGGCACATGCCAACACACCCAGTCTCAATTACTATCTCAGTGATCCCTTGGGGTGGGGCTGGCACAGGATGCCCAGGGGTTAATCCCCTGTCCCTTCGATTGCCTAAGCAAGCACTTTAATCCACTGAGCTATCTGACTGGCCCTCAACACCTACCATTCCTAACTAAGCATCAGGAAATCTGTAAGACAGTGTGTGTTCTTCCTAAGCCCTTAGATGTGCTACACCACATATACATTCATGGCACTGTGAGCTCCAGGGCTTGGAGCCTGCCTCTCCTCCCCAGGTTAGTTGCTTGAGCCAGTCCTAGTGGTCAATATGCTCAAGGTTGAGTAAAGAGAGAGTCCCAGCAGTGAATATTCCCAGGAGTAAAGAACAAGTCAATTGCACTGCTAAACATGCCCACTGTGCAACACCGAACAGGTACCACAGGACTCAAGATGGCTTTAGGAAGACTTGAGAAATGCTGCTCTTGGCATTCTACCAGTGGTTCTTCCTTCCCTCCTGGGGCCCCTGAGAGTTACTGAGCTGCTGACCTACTCTGTGGCTAGCTATGGTGACTTATAAATGCTTTTTCATTAAATTTGATGCACAGTTAAGGTTGAGACCAACAAGTGACTGAAATGGCTCCTGACACCCACACGGCTGACTCAGAGGAGAAATCATTAGGAGACATCAGAGATGGAGCACACTGTTCTTTTGGGAGACATGGTCTACATGGACAGGACTCTCAGCAAGAGAGCCTTCTGCTCACACAGGAAACAGAGTATATGTTCTAATAGGTGAGGAGCCAACTCACTGCAGCATGACACAACAGCCACAAACTCACCTAAATATTAAAGAAGAGAACAATAAAATAAAGGCTACCACAAGGTACACATACATGCATATGTGTCCCAGAAACTTACATTTCTAGAGGAATGGAAGACAGTCATATGTTGTGTTGAAATGTAATGTACACAACTTTCTAATATTTTACCTAATATATTCTCATTATACAAAAATCAAAATGTTTCAATTTCTGTAAAATGAGATAAACACCCACATATGGAGCAGGTACACATCTGCATTTCCACACTCTATTCTTATTTTGTGTAGGTGTGAGTTTTATTAGCCAAGGTTTTCTTTGGAAAGCAGAAACACACATGACATACAAGTGAACACAGTATCCAGCAGATGGAGAGTTCCTCCAGACGTTCGTACCTCCACATGTGAAAATCACCCCCAAATTATACGAAATCACGTTAATATTTCTCTTTTTACCCAATTTTCCCTTTATTTTAAAGAGTAAAAACAAATAACAGAAGAAAAGACAAAAACAGAGTAACAAGTGACAGTACAAATGGCATAGAGTTTCAAAGCAAGTATAAAAATTTAACAATGATTGCTACGTTACATATTTTCATTGTGAAAACTGTGATTCAGATTAACATAGTTTTGCACAATTGGTAAGCTAAATATTCATGCTTACTTCCATTAAATAATTTTTTTCTTGTGCTTTTTTACTTTATGTATTCTTTAAAATTTGTTTTAAAGAAAGAATACTAATGGATAAGAGAGTAGAAATGGCACACCTTTTAAAAAAACAAGATGAGATGTACTCAGCTGTGGTTTTTATATTGTACTTTGCTGTCTTCGGTATAGTTGCTCAGAATATAGATAATAGCACGGAGAGTTAGACAATGTGGAAAGTTTAAATACAAATGGCTACTTTCAAAATAATGAAGTACTACAATCATCTCAGCTATCCCCAATAAATACTTGTGTCAGTGCACTAACACTAAAACAGCTTCTGGATTTACAAATAAAAAAGTATAGAAAGCAAAAAAGAGTCTAACATCACTTGCATCTTACATTCTTTTATGCATTTATACTTTTATTACCTGTAACCCAAGAGGCTCCTTTGATGTTCGTGCCCTGAAGCACTTGGGTCGCCCCATGTAGTTCACCGGTAACCCTAACATACTGTATTTGCTCTGCTTTCTCCAAACGATCCTTGATCAATTTCCCCTGATGTGATTCTGCGGCCCTGCTCACAGGAGTAAGGGGTTTCACATCACCAGACATGTGCAGGCTGATGGGACGCGGTGCCGCCTCGCCCCTCACAGGCAGCCTCGCTACGCTTTCCCACTGCTGTCTGTGACCATGCAGTGGGCTGTAAATGCCACAATTTTGTGACTTTGAGAGGTGAAAAGTAGGATCTTGTGTAGATCTCCTTTGTTTTTCTGTATGTGTGAGTGAGCACAAGCACCTGCTCAGATGCTTAGGTCTGTTCGTGTTTCAGGGCAGCCTTCGATCAGGCCCTCAGACAGTGTTTCCCATCAGTAATGGTCGTAGCAGGCGCCACACCTGCCTCCTGTGTGTCTGCATTGCTGCACCCCAAGATATGAAGCAAAATGTTCAAAGCATCATAGATAAGTAATAAAACAAATATATATTTTATTGCTTTCTTTAATGAATCTTTCCAAAGTGAAAAACTTACGTGTGCTAAAATTAAGACAATGTCTTACAGGCATTAGAAACGTTTTGCTCAGTTGTGCTTCTCAGCTGCTATGGGACAGGTTGTGTCAGATTCCAGACAGAGGTTTTCTTATGGAAATCAGAGACCACCCAGACTGAAGAAATACCAAATGTAACTGACATGACTCCCTGATTCCTGTGAAGTGGAGACCTCCTCAGACCAATTTCTACCACCCATGCAGAAAGTGCAGCTATTTCTGTACTCCAAATGCACAGTATCAGGCACGAAAAGGTCACATAACACAGAGCATTATGGGGCTGATGTCACAGTGAGGGTCTCCTGGGGGCTCAGATCTCTCAGCACCTTCCTTCTCCATCCACCTGGGCTGCCCTGAACTCCAGCAGCACAGAGCAGAGCCCTGGAGAGGAAGAGACACAGTAGGTGACAGGTGGCGGTGGTGTGGCCACTGGGCTTTTCTTTCTCAAGTTTGTTCTGTTTCAGTACTTTGTCAAATGAGTTTGATTCTTGGAAGATGTACAAAGTTGAACTGGCCCTTACTGGCTGGAGCACACAGTGGAAACAGATGTGTGGAGATGTTTTTCCTTTGCATTCGTTAGCTGGGACCTTTTGGAAGCAAGCCAGGTTCGTTGTGGTTTAACTGTCCTGGTTTTCCCTTCTAACACCCTCACCACCCCTTGTGCTGCTCCAGCCAGTAAGGGCCAGTCCAACTTTGTACCTCTTCCAAGAATCAACTGCATTTGCCAAAGTACTGGGGTTGGCTGGCAAGGCATTTGGCATCAGGGATCAATTCTGGTTCCTTGAGCTTTCTAGGTAGGTCCCTAGAGTGCCGAGCTAACTCCCTGGCCATATGTGTATGTTAAAAATGACAATTTTTTAGGATTTGCTGGTAAAAGTAAAAATGATAATAATCAAATAAAAGAACACATAAAGTATGAACAGCTATTATATCACTTTTTATGAGAATCAATGTCTCTATGAGAATATGACAGAACACATCTGGAAGTGCACTCATGCCCATCAAGCCTCGGCAGCACACCAGTATGAAGAAGACATCAAGCCTGGGCATTCAGGGCGGACCTTGGGGCATCTTGTGTGACACCTTGCATTTAATTACTTACTCATTTATTTTTTCTTTGCCAGAGTTTGTGAAAAAATAGATTTAACACGGGGAACAGCACATGCACAAACCACACCTTGAACATTACCACTCCCTGATCCAGTCCCAGCCTTCTTCTCCTTCCATCCTCAGTGCCCATGACACATCCAGTCTTCCTCCTCCATTTCTAGTGTTTCTTCTATTTTCCTCTTTAAATTATTTATAGTTTGACCCTCTTATACTAAGGAAACCAATTGATAGTTAAACCCCTGTATCTGATCTCTTAGACTACAGTGCCCATTCCAATTTACCCTTATGCTGTTACTCTGTTTCTTTATGAACATCCTTACCAGTAGATTCTGCTTTCAGCTATGTGAGTTCAGAACCCTTCTTGTCTTTGTACCTCAGGATTCTCATCTATGAAGCACAACTACAGGTACCCAGTGATGCGATGATGGTGATGTCAAAGTTGAGACATATATAGAACAAGCCTAACCTATAGAAAGGTCTTATAAATATGTGATATTACACAGGTTATCCTTATTAAACATGAAATATATAAAAAGTACATGCAGAAAGAAAGAGCTAGAAAGCCTTTCCACAGAAGGAAGGCACCTTTGTGACCTCCTCACACTCAGTTTGAGAATCCTTGCATGGCATAGCCCTTTCTTGCCATGTGCAGAGATGTCTGCAGCCAATTTTGAGAGTGCCAGTCATCCAACCACCACTTCCTTCCTCTGCTCCTGCTGGCCACTTCTTCCTGCCACTGTGTTAAGGAGTGCAGCCACCAGTCCCTCAATTTTCTGCCTTCTCTTCGAGGTCACAGCCTGGCATGCAGGATGACACAGCTGTAAGTGGTCACCTTCTTCTCCTTCTGGGCTTATGAGTCACTCTGCACATCTCGGTGCCCACGAGAGACTAAACTAATGCCTCCATCATTCCTTCTTATGATATTAGTAGTTCACTGAAAACACTGTTCATTTATTTGCTGTGGGACTTGGAGTGACAAAACTGGAACAGTCCCAGATATCCATTTCCACAGCAGTAAAGAAAAGTGTTGACTTACATTGCAAAGTATGAAGCATCTGGTTTCAGACTAAATCCATTCATTGGTATCTGCAGAAATCAAATCAAACTTTGCAGCATCTGATTCAAGTAACATCCAGAAGAACTCCAGCTCGCATTAAGAATAGCAGTTTTAGCAAAGAAAGATTCTGCAACTCTTCCCTCGATCCTTATCATAAATAATGTGGAAAAAGAAGGTGAGGCCACTTACTACCCTGCTGGGTGGGATGCACAGTATCTGAACTGTGGTGAGGACCCACACAAGATCCCCTTCTGGGTCTGTGTGAACCCACAGCCCTCCCACAGAGGAGCCATAGCCAGCCCCCGAATGGGGCTCCTAGCCTTAGCCTCATCTGCCAGGTCCCCTCAGCTCTCCTGGAACCCACCATGGTTGGTGCTGTCATCCAGTAGTTTTCTGCCTCACACTAGATCAGGGTCTCCATCTAATGGTATTTTTTAAATTTATCTATTCATATTTTAACTTGAAGAGTGAAAAATAGAAGCAAAATAAAGAGAAAAAAAATGGCATAAACAGGGTAATATACAGTGATACATATGTTACAGATTTTCAAAACATGGATGGCTAAACATATATATATATATATATATATATATATATATATATATATATATATATATATATATATATATATATATATAAAACAATCCAACACAGATCAGCAGTCCACAATAGAAGCGGGTTATCCACAGAAGTTGTTGACTTGAGCCATTCACAGCTAGAAGGGTAAGACAATGTTCCTGAAAAACATCAGGAGATTTTAAAACTAGCAGTTAAGTGGCAGGATTCTCACCCCGACTAACTATATATGCTGATGCTTGTGATTCAAACAACTGCACTGAATTTAACAAAATGTAATAGAAGGGTCACACTTGAAATGCCTGCCATTATGGTCTTCTAAATATGTACTTCTTGTCATGATGTACCAGCTATTACTACACTGCCCTTTTTTAAAGGGTAGTAAATGAAAAATAAGACAAAAAAAGTCACAAGACAGTCATGCTACAATGCTACTATGCTGTATATGGATGGATTTCTAAATATCTATGTAAATATATGCAAGTGTTCATTCCTATTATTTTTTTTAATTTTTTCTTCTTCATATTCTGTATGAACTTAAAATTTAGTATCTCAATACTTGATGGAAAATACATGTTCCATGTTATGCCTATGATGTCTGATATTTACACTAATAGTGTGGATAAACTGAACTGCATATGTTGCAAGGTAATAATAAACTTCTCTTCTGGAGGGTTAACAACCTACATTTGCAGATCAAAAATTGGAGAAAAAGAAAGGCTGCAAGGTCAGCCAACATTTTGGCCCTAGCCTTTCAAGGTCAGTGAAGACTCAGGACATAGGAGAATTTGTACTATAACATTATGGAACTCAGTAGTGCCCCAAATTTTCTGATCAAGAAGATTATGGGGCCACAGGGGAATGCAATTGATGATGTAGAGTGTGCTTAAGGAGAGTCACATGGAGAGAAAACTTTCTCTCAGGCTTTCACAGACAGCAAATTGGTCAAGCAATGGCCATGACTCATCCACAAGGCTGACACTGACAAGGGATCTCAAAAGTACAGTACAGAGTTGCAGGATAAACCCTGAGGGTACCTGACTGACTTTGTCTGATACAAAAGCTACGTTTTTGTTATATAGGTCTTACTTTAACTCAGTCTTAACAATCCAGCAGCAAAGTATCAAAATGGAAGTATATTAAGTAAAGTCATGTAATGCTATTTCTGATGGCCCTCCAGCCCTGTCTGTTGTTAGGAGTACATAGGCTGTGTCACTCTCACCTCAGCAGCATCCAGAGGTGCTGGGTAAGGGGGTCAGAAGCAGCACAGAGAGGGACTCCTGTTAACCACTCTCACTGCCTGCAATGAACACATCACACACAACACCAGTATCTCTGGTCTAGGGTTCAACCAAAAACACTGAAGCTTAGAGAGCTGAAGCCTGGTGAACAACCCATAACTAGAACTTGTATATTTTCAATGGGACCCTTGGGGCCACATTAAAAAGAATAGGATTGCTGCGAGGCTGTAATTTAGTGCTAGGATATCTGGTTCACAGGGATGAAGCAGGTACCTTTTCTGTAGGAGGTGAGGGATGGAGGATTCTTTCAGTATGATGTCTTCAGAACAGAACTGGTTGGAGCCACTGAGACCATTAAATGTGTCCACAGTAATGTGAGGTGAGCACAGGGGGAGACATGACTAGAGGCTGGACTCAGCATCAGACAAGATGCCCGGGCTATCCCGCAGGATCATCAAGGAAACCCAGAGTTTGGGGACAGAGCTGGTTCCTGGAATTAAAGCCAAACCAGAGGGTAGCGATGCCCATTAGTTTCACTCAGTCATTGCTGACCCCCAAGACTCCCCCTTTGAAGAGGGACTTTTAAACTTGGACTATTTCTGTCAGAAGAATACCCAATGGCAGCACCTAAAGTACATTCCATGACCAAAATTTATCATCCTAATTTAGACAAGTTGGGAAGAATGTATTTAGGTATTTTGAAAGCTAAGTAGTCTCCGGCACTGCAGATCTGCACAGTTCTGCTATCGATCCAGGCTTTGTTAAGCGCTCCTAATCCAGATGACTCATTAGCAAGTGACACAGCAGAGCCAGGGAAGACCGAGGACGCTGAAGACATAAGAACAGTACTGCTAGGCTATAGGCCTTGAGTGATACTCAAGTCGATCCAATCATTAAATTTGTATAATTTCTCCTGTTCTGCCAAGACTTCTTCCTTTTATGATTGCATTTAATGGACAATCTTAGAACATATAAAAACCCAGACATTTTCCATCCTTTGGTGATTCAATGCATATTAGCAAATCTATGTCTTGTCCTGATTCACTGTTGTAAAGCACGAGCAGAGGTTGACGTTTCATCAAGATTGTTGTGGAACGTTTATAGGACATGGCCCTCAGCCTTTATTCATTTCCCCATCAAGGTTTAAGTATAAAGCACTGTGAATGAAGATATTGTCATAGTTAGCTGCAGGGCTACAGACCTTCTTTATTTTGTTTTATTCTATTTTTTGAGGGGTAAGGTTTCAAAACTTTGTGCCCCCGTTTTATGTTGATCTAATTGCATTGGTTATAAAGCAGCTAACCGGTTCTTTAAGATACGCTCTCTAGCATAACTTTATTTAGACGATATAGATGGACAAGCTGATTATTTAAAACAAAATGGGAACATTAACAAACATCACAGCCCTCTCTAATAACATTGTGATTTTCCAGTCAAGTGCAGATTTCCCCTTCAAAAAAAGCTTGTGAAAGTCTTGTATGACTTGTCTGGAAACTTCTGTAACTCTTATGTTTTAGTAAAATATTTTTTGTTAGTCTAAAAAGAAAAAAAGAGAGAGGGCTCCTCCTAGTGTTCTCTATTTTTTTTCTTCCATCAGTAAATTTAACCCACACTTCTTATGAGGTCTGAGCTCCTGGGGCATCTAAATCACAAGGTACAAGAAGAGCTAAATGCTTCCAAATTCAAGGTCTTGTCCAGTCTCACAAGCTGGCTTGAGGTTGGGGATAGAATGGGACCCCAGCAGTAGCTCTTCTTGGCTATTATCCTCAACTGTTTCTCCAGCACTTGATAAATAACTTAACTGAAGATGTTCAAGGAACAACTCACTGTTTTCATCTCACAGATTATAATTAGGATATTCGGATAGACTTTCTTAGGAACAATTTGGTAAATATTCAAATGCAAAGTTATTTAGAAGAACAGAATATAAAGCTAGATATGTAAAGACTTTAAAATAAGAAACATGCAATGCTTCAAACATAATATTATACAAATCCGCAGAGAAAATGCTAAGAGCAAATGATGAAGATTTCCATTTTTACCATTTTTTAATGCATATTTTCAGTTTTGTAGTAAACATATGCTGCTTTACTGGTTTCCACAGTTGACCACATTTCTTGTTGTGTGACTTGGGACAGGTCATCTTTGTTCTACTCTTCTGTTGTATCATAATGAGCTCTTTTTAAAATTTTTTTTAAATAGTATAAAGATAGTAAAAAAGTCATTAAAAATGTTACAAAAGTTCTCTAAGCAGTTCTTAAATGGTAATTATATTGCATAATATATTCTTTAAAAAGCATGCCAAATTGGTTAAAAAATGTCATACAAAATTTAAAAGGAGAAAAAACAAGCATTAACTGCTTCTTTTAAAGGAGAAATCAGCAGTACAATTATGCAAGTTATCCTGCATATAGACATAAATACATCTCTTTCCCTTGCTTCTTTCTTTGTATCTTCTATCCTTTTTCTCATCCTAGTTGTTCCTTCCCTTTGAAAAGATTATTTCCTTTTCACAGTTTCTATTCTACATTTCAAATTTTACTTTTTCAGTTTCTCACACTAGCAAGACAATATGATGTTTGCACATGTAAGCTTTATTCATTTCATTTATGAGTATGGTCTCTAGTTGCATCCATCCATTTACCTATCAATGATCTGGATCAATGGAAAATCCCAAAAGACAGTCATGGTGACAGAGCATAGCACATGTGTATTCATAATTCCAAAGCAATATTTCTCTGGTATGAAATTTCAGGGAGAAATGATGATCTGGGCTTTTCCCCACCAAAGCCCAGATGAATTTACCCTTT
This sequence comes from Ctenomys sociabilis, assembly GCA_004027165.1. Classification (NCBI taxonomy): domain Eukaryota; kingdom Metazoa; phylum Chordata; class Mammalia; order Rodentia; family Ctenomyidae; genus Ctenomys; species Ctenomys sociabilis. The sequence goes on along the minus strand of PVKA01017887.1, from coordinate 27,649 downwards.
CCAGGAATGTATGTGCAAACAGCTAATGTACTAACCTGACCTGCCCAGCTTCCATGGGGCAGGAAACCCTAGACCTGTTCCTCACTGCAACAGATCATAAAGAACCCCAGGAAATCACTTGATCCACAGCATTTTTCACACATCCCAGGAAAGCTGCACCCTTGTGCTGTTAATCTGAGAAAACATTCACAGTTGTTCTTCATGCTTGTTGAAATCAGTTCTACATGTTTATTCTCTATATTATTTGATCATTAATAGTTACACAATTTATACTACAGTTTAAAGAGGTAAATATGTAAGTGGTATTACATTAAAGTTAGGTCTGCTGTTATGAACTTTTTTCCCCTTGAAGCACAGGAAGGATTGTTCCAGGGCTTGCCATCCTAAAATGGTGATAGGAAATGGGAAAGACATTTTGGAAAGAGGGAAGTATGATAATTCCTTAGGAGAAAGTCTACTACTGAGAATTACCTTCATGCATCTCTTTTCAGAATGTACAAATATTTCTTATTTCCAAAAATAAATATAGGTTTTGTTAGAAATGTTTGCTTGTGAGTACTGCATAAACCAAGCAGTATTTGTAATACTTGTAAAGCTTTACAAGCACCCAAAGTTCAAACTAGAAGGTCAGGAGTGAACAGGACAGAGCAAGGGCCTAGCTATAGTGGACTCAGGTCAAGAAGCTTCTGAGAAGTTTCATGATGGTGGCACAGGCTTCTCAGGCTGCCTGTCTCACCTCACCAGGGCCTCCATCAGCCTGCACCTGCTCAGCGAGCTGCTGGATGAGGTTAACTTTGTGGCATGGCACCTCTTCGCCTTGTTTTTACTTTATGGTTTCACATCTGCTTATATACTGGGCAAACAAGTTTTGAGGTCCAGCATGCAATTGCCACCATTCTGAGCATGTCTTTTGTCAGCTGCTGTTTAATTGTTATGGAATCATGGTTACTGTAAGTGTAAACAATATTAACAGGTGCTTCTTTTTGTAGCAATGGGATACTTACAATGTGATACATCAGCCAAATATATATCTTCCAGTATGGCATTGTCACTACAGATCTTTCTGAACCACAAATGATTGCCACCCAATTTCAAGTTCATCGTGGAATTGGTCAAAGGGCTGAAGACTTCTCTGGTATGCATCACTGACTTGCTGTGAAATTGAAGCCTTATTTTGGGGGAATATGTATGAATATTCTAGAAAGAAGCAACCAATAAAACAGAGGGGAAAAGCAAGGAACCTACAGTAAGAAAATATAAGCCAATGCATATGTTATAATAATCAATGTAAATGTCCTCAATTCACCAATCCAAAGAAGCAGACTGGCAGAGTATATTAAGAAACAAAATGCAACATTATGTTCTGTACATCATATTATCTCTTTAATGTAAGAACCCAAAAGACAAAAATGGAATCTGAAGGGTATAATAGACACCGATGAAGGGAAATGAACTTACTCAAAAGGAAAGAGTCACTGAGTTGAGAACAGACAGGTCAGGGAGTGGGGGAAAGAGATATATTGATGTATGCAAACATGATGCTTTGGACAACTCTACTGTGCATTTCTGTTGGTCTATGGAAAGGGACAGTTAATGATTTAATTTGTTTCTTCTTTTTTTTTTTTAAATTATATGCACTTTTTCTCTTTTTAATTTTTTTTTTTTTTTTTTTTTTTTTTTTTTTTTTTTTTTTTTTTTTTTTTTTTTTTTTTTTTTTTTTTTTTTTTTTTTTTTTTTTTTTTTTTTTTTTTTTTTTTTTTTTTTTTTTTTTTTTTTTTT